>JAQIXX010001676.1:0-31179 GCA_034700605.1 Willowsia nigromaculata
CGTCCCCCAACCACCTTGCACCTCACAAACATTTGCAGTTTCCTTTCGAAACTTTGTTTTTAACTGCTTGTTGGACAATATGGATGTGGTAATAAAACCAGCATTTCTGTATACATTTATTATAAATGCCCTGCTTAATAACATGCAATTTATAAAGTTGCAATCGCATATCTGTCATTCAAAATTGTGCCATAACATAGATTTTGCTTATATCGTTTTGAAACAGCAGACGAGTCCAGGTACCCGAAATATTTTCAATGCGACAACATGCATACTGTGTTTGTTTTACCATGCGGAAGTGTCAGTTTCGATAAAATTAAAAATAATAAGGGAAGCATGTACAGTTTTCTGGGTTTGTTGATATAAGTTCCTCCAAAAATTAACATTCTTCATTTATTGATGTAATCATTTTTTAATGAATTAGGGACATTTAGAATAAATACCTTGGCATACTTTTAGGGCTAATATAAAGTCAG
Organism: Willowsia nigromaculata; assembly: GCA_034700605.1. Classification (NCBI taxonomy): domain Eukaryota; kingdom Metazoa; phylum Arthropoda; class Collembola; order Entomobryomorpha; family Entomobryidae; genus Willowsia; species Willowsia nigromaculata. Next base: position 477 of record JAQIXX010001676.1, read on the forward strand.
ACTCAAGTGAAATTCTGTTTATCGATGGATTTACGTTACTGTTTTAAATTATCATTTTATTTTCCTTTTAAATTTAGGTACCAAGCCTGATAACTCCAGTTATCGGATGACAATTCTGGTTTCTTGTTTACTTTCATGTATCATGCATATACAAGATGATTCTCTGAACTCGCCATATAACACATTTACTATTTATTTCAAAATCCTGAAAGGTGTTTAGGTGACATGCTTTTATTACTTTTTTTTACCGCTCTCGGCTATTCTCTGTCGTCTCCTACTTTACTTTTCTTTCTAAATTTACGGCTAATTTATTATTTATGTTTGTGCACTCATCATGAGCGTTTCTCTCGTCTCTAATCAGTGTTGTAAGCGTATCTGAAAGAGAAAAAGTCACAAAGTAACTCTAAAGCTTTACTGAGAAAAAAAGTATAATCAAATTACAACTAAAGTTGCTTGAAACAAATTCGAAGCGTCACATATTTTTTTTAGAGAAAAACGGTCTCCACTTTGTTGCGTAGTTTTTCTCTGGTTTCTTTTCATCTTCTCAATTGCTTGCGTCTGCAAACGTGTACAAAGAGGCAGCTAAAAAGTTACAAACAGTGAACTTTTCAGACATCCCTTTCACTTGACTCTTTTGACATTGCCAACGAAAATCAAACGGGCAATGCCGTCATCACATCATCAAGATCAAATTCGTTAAGAGGTATAAACATTTCGTTAAGAACCTCTGTGTATCATGATGATTGCTTGTTGCTTTCACGAATCACGAGAGGATTCCATATTTCAGGTCTACTTGAAAACATCTTCATCACAACAGCAGCACATACTATAAACTCTTCTTCCTTATTTCCATTTGCCTGCCACTGTGTTTCGTTTGTCATCCGACTCCCACTCGTTTGTTTGGTTTCAATAATTCTTAAGAACTTTTCTCTGTTGTTGTTGAGAAAACTCTGATGGAATTTGTCTTTCCTTGTCACCACTGGTACATATACCCATATACTTATAAAACAACAGAGCAATCAATTTTCAAGTGTGGGACGCACCTGCCTCGCTTGAGAGAAAACACACAACACGACACACAGTTTTGGCAGCTAAAGAAAGGAGTGTGTCATGACATGAAAACGAACGAAACTTGCAAAGTTGGAATATACCAGGAGATGAGCCCTATTGACATTGTTTCACTTGAGGAGACAGAAGAGACCATCATGAAAATGATACGAAAGTAAGGTAAAGACAGGAACGAAAGAATACATCGAGTGATTGAGTGAAAGGAAGAGAAAGTATCTATGTTGGCAGAAAGGAGGACAAAAATACTTCTTATTATGTACACATTTGTTAGCAAAATCCACCCACATAATAATATTCACATCTCCTCATAAAAGTGAAGCACTTTCAAAATAAATACACACCCACTCTTTCCCCCATATTCTCAGCTCATCATAATGGTACGACACTTAATGGCCGAGCAAAAATATGCTTGCAGATTATTGATTACAACGTGCAGAATTTAGAGTAGGATTGCAACAAAAGCATTTTACATAATTAGAATTCCCTCTTTACATTAAATTGGAAAAGGAAAATCCCATTAATTTGATGCATTTCCTTAACCAACGGATGTGCATAACACACTACACTTCTATATAGAAAATATAGGGAATTAGACATAGGTATGCAGGCAATAAAACATAGAAACTGATAGCACACGCTTCCCTGATACGGAAACAAGCCTAATAATCAATTAATTTATGTCGTGATCAATATCTTTACTGTCAACTAACCAGGAGTCATCTATCATGTGGCCTACTTTCTAGAGGAATGCAGAGTGTCAGGACACACGATAGTGCACTTGATGTGGTAGTAAGTAAGTGCAAGTATATTAATTAACATACATATCTCCAAATTGATTTTTCCGCCGACTCCGTCTGCATAACGAAAATGCATAATAAATCTACTTTGAATAATAGAAAGGGAATACCTACATAGATTGTGCGATGATTTCCCGCACGCTCAATAATTCATTTTGTTGAAGAGGACGACAAAACACCGCGTGTGAACTCTTATCTTCCTTCCTTTCTCTGTTCTTGGGTAACTTGTGAGTGAGTCGTAATAAAATTTGCTTTTACAGAACTGTTGTAGCCGTATATAGTGGCCTCAGTAGTACGAATCATTTAAAGGCATTCGCATAATAGGTAAAACGTGTTTTATGAAATAGAGCATGATGTGAAACTGGACTGGCTATATAAGTAACGAGAGAAGTAAAATTAATGCATAATTTATGACTTAACCTGTTACGTGTTTTCCTGCCAGTGACAAGCGTGTCACTGGCGACATGACAAGTCAGTGGAGTTGGCATATAGCATTCTTACCATACCAGCGAGACAACAGCTCGAACTCCTGGTTCTAGCCGCAAGCATGATTTCTCCTACTTCTCTGCAGAAAATTAATAATAAATGTGGTTTTTTAATTACAAAGTTTCTTTCTGCCAGGTTTTAGTTTGATAAAAAAAAGCGCAAATGTTTATAATCATTATTATTTTTTGCTCTACTTGTTGGTCCACCTTCGGCCTTCTTGTTTTGCACACATAATTTTCTCCGTTTTGTTAATTGTACACATTGTGCAAACCAACATACAATACAAAGAAATGAATTTAGTATTTATTGAATTATTATGAAGGTAGTATGTAGTATGTGTAATTATTATTAGTAGTAGTGCCCTGGTCAGTCTTAAAAACTGGGATTGGATGCAACTTTGTTGGTGTATTTGCTTCGCCATGTAATAGACCACCAATTACAAGAAAAGGTAGTATAGAGAATTAGGTCATAAACGTGAAAATGAAAGCGCAGCATATGTGATATAAAACTAGGTGTGTAATTAATTGTAATTAAAATCCATCCATCCATTTCTTATAATATTCAGCTGACCGAGGTCATAGCTAAATCCATGCAATTAAGTCCTCAATATAAATTTTCGCAAACTTATCCAAAACTAGTCACGATACCAGCCAATTGACTACATTATTATTATTACAACAATTACGATACGAATGATGATGGCGATGAGAAAATGCAAATCTGCTTGAAACTATTTATTACACACACATATTCGTGGACGCAGGTAGGTAACTTTACTGCGTCCTAAATTTTCCCTAATCTTGTACAAAACCAACAAAGCTAACATAATAATCTATTTCGTTGTACTTTCTCGGAGCTTTTTAGTGAACTGGACAAAAATCTTTGTAAACCTTTTCAACCTTCAAAAAGTAAACAGTTAAAGGTAAAATAATACACAAAGCAATTTCCGGACTGTTTTATATAATATTCCATATTAGTAAAATGTATAGACAGAAGGCAGTATTGACCACATTCGGAAAATGAGCATTTTGCTAATGAAACCTAGAGCCAAACTAATTACAATATTAGAAAATGCTTCATAATAAATTTCTATACATTCCTACTCCATTGAAATTCTTTAGCAATCTTGACATCTCCAAAAGCCACTTTTGCATACAATCTCGTTTGAGTTTGCATGCTGGACTTTGCGTGTCTTACTGCTACTGCTGCTAGCTGCCTACTTGTTCTTGTTTGCTAGCGTTGTGAAGTAGCATGACTCAATGGAGGGTCAACTCAAGTTCATGCGAAACAGCAAAGCACATGAAAGCTTACACACACACGGCATGCCATGTTTACCTGGTTGACTGATGTGGACAGTTTTTTTTATGCCAAACTAAAGTTCGTACTGTCTCGTAAGAAGAAGACGCAATTAACAAAAGTAAGTAAGTGATGTCGTGTGTTCCGTTTCGTGGTGTATGGTTTTGCCAGCCCAAGTCGGTCGGCAAGGCAGTCGACCAATTGACTTTTTCCCGTAGACGATAAAGGAAAGTTCTTCCTTCCACCTTCCTGCACTTCCTCAATTACTCAAGGCTTTGCCCATGTTCCTCCTCAACTGCCAAATTTGGCCAATATATTGCCCTTTTGTGGATTGTCGAACGAAAGTCAAGCTTTCCCCAAGTTTTTACGAATGTTATGTGTACCCTACTGCTTTTGTACTATTTTTCGCCTAATGAACTCATGTGAAAGCATAATGATCATGATGATGACGATGATGAGGAGGACTGGAGTTTACTGAACCGAAGTCGAAATGGACCTCTGGCATTATTATCCACCACCGCCTCCCATCAAAACCACCCTGCCACCCGTACTTGCCCTCATTCACATTAAGCTCTCAGTTTGCTTTTTCTCCCAGCGATAACTCACGCACATCAACTCACACACAATAAATAACACAAAAACATATATCACCAATCATCAGGTAGCAATCAGCAGAGAAATAATAGACCTATAGCCATCGCCATCAAACCATTATGCTAAAAGCTGGGTTCTACTTTACAAAAATATTTGTCTATGTCAGCATTCTAATCACCACTTTGCTTTGTTTTACATGTTCAGTCTTTGCTTTTGTTTCTAGAAATGTAAAGGTAGATGTGATGCACGTGAACACAAAAAATAAACCTCAACACATCAACATCCATTTAACTTCCCATTAGACATTGTCAAAACAAATTTTTCAGAGTGAATGTAAAGCGAAGCCTATTTTTCTTCCGAGTTATAAGTGATAATGATGATGAAGCATTTTAGACAAGATGTGGAGAATCACAATAAAAATGCTCTCTTTCTCTGCTTGAATGCGGTGATAAACATGGGTATACGCTTTTATATCGTCGACAATTATGTTTGCATTTATTATCATCCATATCATCATTACACAAAGTACAAGTGCAAACAAGAACAAGGCGTATATTTGAAATAAAAAATTTTGATGAAAAAACTTGTGAACATTTCGGGTGGAGACCTTATTAAGGAATCCACAGGATATCTTTTTAAAATGTTTTTATCTCTGCTTTCTGTCGTTCCGTTGATGATGCTGCTTGGAAATCAAACTGAGAGCCTGGCACTTTATTTACTTTAGCTGCCCATCATTATCAGCATAATTTTTTTCGTGTATCACTCACTTGCTTGCTGCTCCTCATTTTCATCATCATCCCTTGTTTTCTCTGTGTGAGAGCTGTCACTATGATTTGTCCCTGTTGGATGGATATGGATTGGTTTGTTGGATGTTGAATTGCATTGGATGCAGCGAAAAACACTTTGGCATTGACACTGTCTCCTCATAAACCTCACACACGCATAATCATCATCATCAACAGCAACAAGAAGATGAACGAACATTTTGTTGGTTTTGTTCTGTTATAAAGATGGATAAAATGGTCTCAGTCGAAATGAAGTCCGTATAAATATGTAAGTAATATCGCATAATAGCAAGAATGAGTGATCGATCCAATTGCATTTTTGTGCGCTGCACTTAATAAAACGGAACAAAAAACATTCGAGAAGGGGAGCAAAACAGGGACAAACTAAATGATAACGAAACTAACTACGATGATCATGATTGCTTATTCGAAGAAAAACCTAGGGAATTGTTGTAAACATTATGTTGCATCCAATGCACTTCATTTCGCAGTCCCAGTGTGGCTTCTCTTGCTCACAATTACTGCCAGCAAGAATAGAGAGCCATCGCATAGTCAAGTCAGTAGAAACTTTAGTTACATTTTCGTTTTTTCTCTTTGTATCAAAGTCAATCAGGATGCGGATATGTGTTTAATTTACTTTCTGGGCTGGGTGGTGGTTCTCTGTTTGTATTCTCTACTTTAGTCGAGTGTTCCCCACTAACCCATCTCTCCCAATTCGCTCATTGCTCCTTTCCACTTCACGGGGGTTGATTAAACATACACCAAGGAGCGATAATATATATATGGCTGCAATAGTCATCATCATCTTCATCGGCAACTGCCAGGAAATGGAAAGACACAATATTACAATACAAGTAAACTTAATATAGTCATATCATATCTGCTTATTCTCTTCTGTTAGCTTACTCGAGAGTTAAGCTAACCTACGGAAACATTATCAGTAAAGAATGAAAGAGAAATTACTATTGACAAAGCAGGACTAAAGAGTGAGACGTGAGCATTAAGAGGAAACACTGTTGGAGAGATTTTTTGTCTCTTATTTTTCTCTTTTCCTCAATATCTATCTTATATTATTCAGTAATCAAAATATTTGCTCATATACTGACACAACATAGACAGACATTTTGATTGTGATTGCGAGTGAAAACGCGTCATTTTGTCTTTTCTCTCAATATTTCTCTCGAAAACTAATGTTTACTCACCTTCCTAGCACGTATCCCTCTTTTAGTTTACTGCCTTACTTAGACTCATACAATTAGTATAACTTGTTTTAGGTATATCTATAAATGGAACATGAAAAAATTGCCATTAAATCGAATGAAAAACAATGTAGAGAAAAAAGGCTTCAAGCTAAGCCGTTACATTTACTTTGATGATATGCCAATGCATCATTATTATTGCCTACGTTGTTCGTTCGGGTTACTCTCTGCTGGCTACACATTTTTGAATATGTACTTTCATGATTATTATTACATTTTTGGTGTGTATATTGAGAACAGAATAGATTACTGGCAAAACAAAATGTCGAATATGTAGTAACAATAATAATTTTTTGCGTGGTGTATGGTGGATCACGTCACGGATGACTCATAATTCATTCTTCAATGGCTCTCCCTCATGGAAAAAATGTTTATTTATGTAGGTAAATATATTTCGATCTTTTATTGAGTGTGAATACGCAAGCAATATCGACACTTTTTCCTTCTTCGCGGCAGGCATCGATGCAAGCAAAAAGGCAAGTGTCGGGGTAATATCCGCTATCCTTTATTTTCTTTTTTTGCTGAATAAACAGCAAAATATAAACATACGAAATGAGTATTCTCAGAAGGTTGAGGTTTGGTTCAGTGTGAGTATGTGTGTAGCAATCGTTATTACTTATATGTTTCTGGAGTCCAGGGAAGGGAAAACAAGAGACAGTTTTGGAGACACACACGTTGGAGATTTCGTATTTTGGGATTGGCATGTATTTTATCTACACCTATGATTCATGGTTTTGTCCCTATTTCACATGAAAATATCCCGCAAAGGAAAATCGAATAATTTTTTAGCATATAATGAATTTAAGAAGACGATCCATGATTCTGTCTACAATTTGGTTTTTTTTAAATAAAAATTTACGCGATATTTTTTGTCTCTTGATATTTGATTACTTGTGGTTAGCTAAAAAACATTTCCAACTTTAAAATATCATATCGTATATATATATGTCTTTTATTTTATCAATTGATACACCATGCTCACATCAGATACTTAAATTCGAATTCTAAAATTAATAAATGTAGCTAGAATTATAATTGCATCATTTAACACTGGTAAGCCTGGAAAACATAACTGTATTATTTAGAGTTTTACATTGTGCCGCTAAATCTGATTAAATGACATGGTAGACTACAATGATTTTACTTTCTTCATATACGCTGGGGAAAACGGTGTATCGCCTTACATGCTTTAATAAACAAGGAGAAAAGGATAAGGTAACTTGTGATTATATACAAAGCTGGGTTAAGGTTTCCAGATACGTGAAGTAGATTTGAACGAAATTTCAGAGACGCGCCTTAAAACGTACTTTTGTAAACGAGTTTTGAGGCACAACGTATATGATGTGAACATGGTATGTGAATGTGTAAAATAAATGATTCATGTACGATATGATATTATAAAGTTGGAAATGTTTTTTAGTTAACCACATGCAATCAAATACCAAGAGACAAAAAATAATTCGTAAATTGTGATTTGAGAAAACTCAAATTCTAGACAGAATCATGGATCGTCTTCTAAAATTCATTATATGCTAAAAATTATTCGATTTTCCCTTGCGGGATATTTTCATGTAAGATAGGGACAAAACCATGAATTATAGAGCACGAGTAAAAATATCTCTAAAAAATATCATAATCGATCATTGTTCGACCTTTGGAATGAAACTAAAAGTCAGAGTATACAGGCATTCTCATACATGTGCATATACTGAAAACCATATTGTAGGGACCTTAAGAATATGAGTTGAAAAATGACCATCCGTATCTTAACCTACCAAGAATGAAACCAACTTTTTAAGCCACAAAGACGATCATGGTTTAAGATATGCGTGTTGTCTATACTGCTACATTGATGAAATGAATAAGCTCGCAAGAGTCTCAAGTAACTCTGGGACAGAGGAACCAACCAAGACTTCGAGAACCCAATATGCATGTCCGTTATATGTACATTTATTAGATAAAAAACATTACCAGAAATGACAACAAACGTTCGTGATAAAGTGGTTATGATTATGCATGTTAATATTATTCTGATAATACAATAGAAAATATTATCTGCTTACTGACAAACATGCTTTATGTTCTTAAGCCCTATTTTTAAGCTGATTTTTTAATATTCATGGATTTGTTGCCTTTTCCTGCTTTCAGGTGTCAATAAGATAACTTTTATTTGTACTCATCCCTGTGCTTATAAAAATTGAATCATGTTTGTATGGAACTGTGTGTTTTGTTCCAAGGGACTGAAAGTTATCATTGTTTCGTTTACATTTTAACATACTTTTTGTTCATGCATCGAGTTGAACCATCCGATATTTCTGTAGGTCAGTATGACTGAGTTTGTGCATCCCTTGTTGGAGCAAGCGTCAAGAAAACACAAGCAACGATCAAATTTATGATACATGAAACACGTGTAATGCATCGCTGAAAACTCCCCTGCCTCTGGAAGAGCATTCATCATCATTTAATACTAGAATTCCATGAGAAAGCAAAACAGTTTGATAATTCTCACATCACTTTCCCACGCTTTTGTAATTGTAAGAAAATACACGACGCAATACTTCATGAACCTATGCAACTGAGAAATTAATAATCATGATGTAAGCTTTATTTGCATGCAATAGGCTACATTAAAATATTATTCTGTTTCTTCTGCTGTGATGAGTGTCTTGGTGTCGTAGTCGTGTCATTCATTTATGCATGCAATCTACCAAAAACGTGCTCATGAGCGACCTTCATCAGGTTAATGTAGTCGTACCATTCACCAGACTATTTATGAAGACGTGCCTATTTAAGCAAGAGTTATTTGTAATTTGTACTAATATCACAAAACATAACATTTCCGCTTTTACGTAATTAGTATAGCTAGGTAATAATACTTTCGTCAAGCAAACAGTTTACTGTTTTTAGTAAAGAGAACACATTCACATTTCCAGAGTCATGATTTATTCCTGTAAAACCTTGCAAAAGGAAAAGATTTGATTCATGAGTAGAATTTTAATCAAAATAATTTCAAACTGCATTGCTTTAAACTTTTTCATGATTTGACCGTAAATGATAAAGTTGGCATTATCTATCTCATAATTACAGTATTTTAAAAGTAAGGCTTATTAAAAAGCGGTTTCATGCAACGCGAGTAACAAAACCGAAAAGTAGACAAAATCTCCACATCACGTTTGCCTCCTGTTGAAAAATTCATGTAGGTAATGCGAAACAAAGCAATAAAAGCAAATATATTACGTGAATAAGTAATATAGCTCTTAAAATACCGGAAACCCATTTTCTCTCGCTGAATAAGAATTGCTTATGAGGAATGAAAATGGAAGCGTCCGTTACTTTTGCGCTTGTAACTTTCATAATACATAAAGTGCTTTTGACAGAACATAATAAGATGGTGTGTGCAGCTTATCGCTGGTTTGAAGCAAAATTCTCTTGGAAATAAAGCATTTTTAGTCTTGTCACGCCAAAAGTAGATTTCATACTAATAATCATACATTGGAGACACACGACACAACTTTACAAACAAGTAGAGGGAGAGAAAGTGTTGTGGAGAGGGAGGCAAAAAGTCGCAATCGGACCAAACGAGAAAGAGAGCAAAGCGGAGATGGAGAAAAGGGAAGCTATTTCATTTCTAGAAACTTTATTTCCTTTTGGATCCCTTTTCCCTTCAAGTGTTCCATAAAACAATGCCTACTCTAACAAGTACATAAAATATGTTGTTATTAGCACGGAGTGTGTAGCAGAACTGCAAGGGTACATAGGTTTTGAGAGCATAACGAAGGATAGCTTACACTTGCCCAAACAAAACAAAGAGATTTGCGACTTTTATCGAGGAGGAAAACTCATCATCAGATTTTTGCTCTTGTCGATAGGCATCCATAAACTGTCTTACGACACTGCAATATGAAGGTAATGTAGTTTTCCGAATTTCCTATGACTTTATCCGTTTTGGTAAGATGAATTCTTTCGCAATCTCTACCAATGAAGGAAAATATTGAAAGAAATACATTTTTGAAATTCCAATATATTTCCAAAAACAATGGAAAATCGACTCATGGCAATCCTCATACATTGTACACCCAACCACCCACCTTAATACCATCGAGTTTTTCTAATGTTTCAATTTTGATAAAAGAAGTGTAAATCTGCAAGTAGATGCCAGATTGAAATGATTGAAAATGAGCTTTGTCAGATTTTCTTGTGTGTTAGCTCAAGTCTGTGAGAAATACGTATGTTTGTGATAAAATAAACTTGTAATTCACTTATTTTTAGTGAGTGAAGCCCTTTGATTACTATACACTTTTTTTCAAAAGAAAGAAAGTGACGAGAGAATGAGAAACGAAACTTGAGAGGCGAGAGAGAAAGTTCGCACGAATTACTGTTATTCTTTCAGATTTGCAGGTAGGAGTTTCACTGTTTTTCCTCAAGTGTAATAACAAAAAAATATAAGTTAGAATGCAAGCTTGGCTTCGAGTTTGACTGTATAACACGCACCTACTTTTCTACTACGTACTTTTCTGAACTAAAATTGGGTACATCACAATACAGGTATTTTTGGTAATGCACTGGTAAATCAGCAACTACGTATTATAGAGAGTCTATATGAAAAATAAGCTTGTAAAAAGCTGCATACCTGACACATATTTTGTGCCTGGAACACTTTTCCACATCATAAAACATTACTCAGGAACAGTCAATAATGAACATGAGATGTCAATAGTAATAAGACGTTGGGAGCCCATTCCCACTTTCCAAATTCCACAGTCAGCACGAACCGCCAGCATAAAATAAGCTTCATTTTTGTTCTACCCGAAGATTGTGTTTATGTAACATGTAACAAATGCCATCAGATTAGAACATAATATACGCCTTCCCATTCTCGGCTGCTTTAAGTAAAACATTTCCAACGAGAAAATTGCAATCGTAAACACACGGCAAAAATAGCTTTGTCAGTTCACTCCACTTTTTTTGATCCAATGAAAAAGCTTTGCTTTTTTTGTTTTCCACGTCTCAGTTATTTCTCACTGTGAGAAACTAAAACACTTTTTATGCTAAAGGTATGCAATGCATATTATTACATTTCATTCTAGTGTGCATGATTCAGCCGTTTGGCATAAAAACCCTATTATTTTTGAATAATACATATACCTGCTGTCATAAAACATTCTTTTTATCCTAATTCAACATCCTTTTGCTTACTGCGTACTTTTTTAAATATTCGAGAAAGCAGCAAGCAGTTTAATTTTGCATGCAAACCATTACTTCACACATTCTCTGGATTATCTTAGTTGATAAACTGTACTTTCGTGCTCCTGTTGTGCTGAACTGAACATGATCCAAATTTGAAATGCCTCAGTTTACATTTTCTCGCTAACACAAAGGTATTATTATGACCTATGATATTCGTAGAAACAACAGTAGTAAAGGATTATGCGTTTTGGAACACGACATTGTTTTTGCGGCTTTGGTCACATGAAAGATTTTTTGTACTTGAAGTTGAGCCTTGTCCGCAAAGATCTGTCATTAATAAGCATGATTTGCTTTTTATTGGTGGCTCAACCAACACCAAAAGCTATCATCATCTTTGTAATCATCATCGTCATCAGTATGGAAGATTTAATAGAGTAGTGGGGAAGTCAAGAGAAGGTTGAACTTTTTTTCTAGCTTGTTGGAGGAAAGTTGCTGGAATTTGAAAATGAAATGAAAAATTTGGGAAGCAAGACAAGTAGCAGCATGGCATGGTTAAGTAGTTTGAGAATGGGAACAGTAGAAGAGAAAAGGCTTCGGGTAGACGGTTACAGAGGAACAGATAACAAATGAGCACTTAAAGCACCGTAAAAGGGTAAGCAATATTAAGTAAGTCGAGAAGATCAATGTATAAAGCAAGTAGCACGCTTGTACTCAGGTAAAGTGGTGTTTTTTAATGGAACCTATGCATTCCCTGAACTAGAACAACAACAAAGCGAAGGAAACGAGATTGGGAAAATTAAAATTAATGTTTTGTACGAACTTTGTAATTTTAGTAGGATATGGGGCTTTATTAAAATGAAACTTTTTAATGAGTCAGACGTGACCAAAATATATGGGCATGGGTAAAATGCAAAGAAAATCAAAGTCTTTTGTGTTTTATGTAGGTATGCACTATGTATATCCAACATATTTACGTTCGTCCACATTTAGGGTTTACAAAAATATCAGCATTATATGGCATTATACTTGAGTCACAAAGCGACAAGTCAAAGCTTATTATCTGGAAAGCTCATTGCTATGAAATGATAACACAAATTGAGAGTGACTTGTTTACGCTATACGAATACCTGTCTATCACCGTTGTGGTGTTATGCTGTCCTTGGTAAATGTAAATAGAAGACTGATGGATTATTGCATTCAATAATAATACGGAATAGTGTGGAAAAAGTTAGATGGAAATTCCTTTGTGTCCGTAGCCTTATGTTGTGTTATACGAACATTGATTCGTATTTCATAAATCATCATAACCCGTGCTTTCCTATATGCGTTTTAGCAAGGTTAAAGCCAATTGTACCAGTTACAAACAAGCCGAATAATAAAGCAGATTACACTAATTAATATAATGTGCATTGTATTAGTACAAGGTTTGAGATGGTCAACACATTATTTCGTGCAATAAGCAGTTTGTCCAGCAAACAAGCAATACAATAGACAATATTTCAACAGCTTTATTTCATTCAAGCCATAACAGCTATAGCTATAATAATTTCATTTCTAGTAGCATCAAGTTGTGTATAGGTATTCATTCACTAATCTGTAAAAGGGTTTGTGACCGTGTGCGTGGTGGCTTGGCTTTGACTGCTGGCATGTGACTGGAAGCAAACTGGACAGGGATAGATGCAGACATCAACAGACAACACTACTATCATTACAAAACCAGAGAATAAATGGAGTCATGTTACACAAGTTACGAAACATGTTCTGATGGTGGTGGTGGTGGTGGTGTCTGCAACGACGACGAAGAAACCACATAAGAGTCCTTCTATTCGACTATTACACTCCATATTATAATACCTATACCTGCTGCACTGCACATACATGAACTCCACCATAACTCCATGAGAGATTCAGAAGCAGGCCTTTTAAGAGCGTACAAACAAGTCCATCATAACTTTTTTTGGTGAAGTTGCTCCTCTTAGTCTTTTGGTGTTTTTTTCTAAGACACAAAAAGACTCTTGCCACATTGCCTGCAAATATTCTATCCTGGAGTCCAGCAGACCAGAGAGCTTTTTAAGAGGAGAGGAGTAGCACCATGTGTTCTCCAGATTTTTTCCCTGTGGAAGGTGAATCGTCGTCTTTCTTACAAAAACGCAAGACTTGACTACACGTCTCTAATGGCTGAACGCACCATTATGTTATTAGACGCTGTTGTGTAAAAAAAAAACTGTAGACCATTTATCATGCAAGACGCCTAAAAAAGTCTCCTTGCTCATCTTTGCATGTCGGGTGGCTTTCTTGGTGGTGAATATTTATTTGTGCGTGGAGAGTTTGGAGACTTGCTCTCTCATCGTTGAGACCTGTAGGCTATAAGTTGAAAGGGTATAATCATAATGGCTTACATATTTCTACTCCTCTGCCATCATGTAATCGTATAAATTGATAGGAATTTTGTAGGTGTTCTGTTTGAACAGTGCTTTGATATCGATGAAGGTGGTTGGTATCGTTGATATGTGGGTAGCAAACAGTAATAAACATATTTATGCATAATACCTCCTGTACGCAGTTTTTTGTCGTCGTGCGTGTTTGAAAATCGTTACTTCTATAATATGGAGTAAGGTTTCCCTCCGGACTCAAAACTCCAGAGTTTCTCGAAAGCAGTAGAAAAAAACTTACAAAAGTTTCGTTGTACAAGTGGACTCTTATTCGACTATTCTTCTTCCAAAAATATTTATGGTACTAAACTATTTTTGTATGAGTATTCATAAGCAAACAAGAGTAGAAAAGAAAACCATGAACTTTGTGAACACAAGCAGGAGAACAGAAAACGAAGAAGAAGTGGATTATATTTGAATTAGCTGTGTCGTCTCTACTTGAACTTGTTTTCATTCACAACGATAGGGAAATTTATTGGAAGTCAGAATGATGAAGAAGAATAAGCACTGAGGAAATGGAAATAGTATGGTGGTCGTGAACAAGAAAAAGAAGAGGTATAAATCAGTCAGTCAAACCTTCGACTGGGTTCATTCGCACTGTTCCCCGGTTCGGAGAAGAAACGCAACTGCTGCAAGCATTGTGCGGGCTACAAAGATCCGAGAAAACTGATAGCGATCCCTGCGAAAAAGAAGAGAAGGGAAACAAGAGACACTTTTTTTCTACCAAAGGCGATATGTCTGCTTCCAACGGTGGTGGTGGTGGGGAAGCTGGTGTTGCTGTTAGTGGAGCCGGCAGAGGTAACACACTTTTCACAATAAAAAACTTTTTCCTATTTCTCCAACATTGCTTTTTTTGTAGCATCAACAATAAAGGTCTCAAGAATAACAAAAGTTTTCCGAGGAGTAGAAAAAAAGAGAACCAATAGTAATCATGTTTTCTTTATGATTATCTGTTTTGTTCATATTACAGATTCAGGGAGCCCGGATGAGGACGACGAAATCAGTCCACCGTTGCTTGTCCGCATTCAAACGATAGATTTGCAGAGTTTAGATTTCCAGACGAATATTGGCAGCACAGCAAAATTCCGTCACGTACGTTTTATATTCCACCTTCTAAAAAATAATACGACTATGGGCTTATCATAACTTGGGCTTATCCGTGTTATAAAAAGGAATGGCATCATTCTAAAATATTGTTATGATTATTATGCATATTTCCCATTGTCTTATATCTGTTGTTTTTTCTTCTTCTTATTTTATTACTCGCCATACAACAGTTGACTTGCATTGAGGCAACAAACCTTTTCCTTTTCGTGGGAAGCACATCAGGAACGGTCTACGTGTTTTCCCGAGACACCTTAAAGTTTCTATTCATCATTCCCTTCAAAGGGGGAAAGGTATGCAGCATTGCTTGCTCACAGGATGAGTCTGACATTGCTGTGGGAAGCATTCGGGGGAAAGTATCAATTTACAGGATTTCTCCAAACGTGCATTACATGCAGTCATCCGCTTCCGCTCCCTTGATAGATGCCTTCCGGGACATTTACGATGTTCCGCATCATGCTGGGGCTGAAATTACGGAATTACAGTGGAGTCCAAACGGGAAATATCTCTTTGTTGGAGATAGTCAAGGCATTGTTTCACAAATGGATGTATGTCAATCATTCTTTTCTCGAGTAAAAAATATGCATGCGCATATAATGCTTAGCTAATAATGTAGCAGTGGAGAAGCACACCTAATTGAAAAATTTATTATGTAGAAGTAGAGCAAGAAGGAAGTAATGAGAAGCATGAAAAAATCATACTTTTAACTTTATTAATATTTTATTGACTTTTTTTGTTTGTTTTTTCTCAACTAAAATAATTTGCTGTTTTGATATACATAGGTCGCATGTCTGGACGAGTTTCCTCGCCCTGTCCCTTCCAAAGTGATTCTGAGACTTCAGAGCAGAGTGCTGCAGATAGACTGCTCATTTCCTTATTTGGCAGTGTGCACGTTGGCAGCTGTATTCCTTTGTGATTTGGAGAAGGAGGATTTCACACGTGTTCAGTGTACAAAGAATACAGATATACGCTCAACCGGACTTTGTATGATGATACTTCCCGAAAGATCCTCACTCCGAGATTTAGCCAAAGAGAGAACTATTCCTTCTGCAAAATTAATGCTCTTCATTGGTGAAGTGGGCTCAGGCACAATTCATTGTTGTAACATGGAAGGGAGCATACAGCAAAGTAAAAAGATTGTAGTTTCCAGCAAAGTGTCTAAATATTCAATGCCACTTTTTGATCCGACGAAAACAACAACACCGACAGCAAACCAAACCGATGTGGTTGAGGATGAGGAGGAGCAAGTGAACATTTCATTGGGGAAAATGCTATGCACAGATGATGGAATGATTGTTTCCGTATCCAGTGACCGACTTTACGTCTATGACCCGTATACTCTCAATGTTATCGCGTGGAATGAAGATTTTAAGCGAATCAATAATTTCAAGATTATCTCAAACTACGCTTTCATTTGGGGTGGGAATAGGTTGGAAGTGGTGGCATTTACCCCGTTCCGCTCTTATGCGGAACAGCTCTATCGAGCCAAGTTGATTGGTGTTTTAGAGAGCTGGATTTCGCATTCTGTGTACTCACTTGGATGGCGGCGTCCTTTGCCCCCGTTGCTGCAAGCAGAGGAGGACGAGGCAGAAGGAGAAAGTTTACTGAGCAATGGCGATAGCAGTAGTAGTAATCATTGTGTCGGTGTCGGTGCCTGTTCCAATGACGATAAAGAAATCTCATCATCATCAGTTTGCGTGAAAAGAGGTGATAAAAATAATGAGGAGAAAGCGATATCAAACTTCCGGAAAATGTTGTTTAGTGAAGGTGATGAGGAAAGTGAATTTACGCAGTTTATCGCAAGACATGTACCTTTCCCACTTGTGGTGAATAGTGCTCAAAGTGAAAGTAGTGCTCAGCAAGACGAGATGTTGGCTAACGGGAGTACAATGGCGGACGAAGAGCCTGAAGCAATGACAATAGAACGACCGGTGATGTCCTTGCTTAAAGATGCTCAAGCAATATTCGCATCATTTGTTCCATCCCATTTATCTCAGCAAGCTTCCGCCTCATCCGACAATTTGTCTGTGTACTCCTCCAATGTTAACAATGACATTGGCAGAATCTCTTCCACTTTAAGTCAAATGCTCAACAACAAGAAATCCGAGAAAAATGACTATTTACAGCTATTCTCTCAGTTGTGGAAATCCCTCCTCGTGTTTTACGAAGACATTGAGGTCATTCTTCCCCAACTTGATTATAAAAAGTCTGATCTGACATTATCCCATGTTCTTCATGCATCCCACGCATTCCTTACGCAACCCAAGCTAGTCAACGTTCACGAGAAAATTGGTGAAGTGGTGGAGATGTCCAAGATTGAAGATATAATCATTAAAATGATTTGCTGTTTATACTGTCAACATGGAGGGACGGCTCATAACAATTTTAAAAAGTGTTCATCTGACTTATTGATCGATCCTTCGGCTCCAGCCAGTAGTAATTTGTTCATGTTGTGCTTCACAAAATTTACTCATTGTCCTCTCGTTATTCAATGGTTTCGTGAGCTGGGAACTTCTCCCGAAACACTGTTTTATGATGGACTATTAGCAGACACGCTGCTTTTATTGTTTCCTCTCTGCAGCAATAAAAGTGATGGGCTGTTGCTATCATCTTGCTTGGATTCTATCGGCATTTACGACAAACTACCCAAGTTTTTTATGACTTGGCTATTCTTATGCAGATTTCTTCACAAACCGAAACAAGTTCCATATAGTCCTCTACTCAGAAGCTTATTGAATGAGCAGCTATTTGAAAAACTAGCTGAAGAGATGTTTAGCACAATTTATAGAGACTTTCGCCTCTCAAGTTTTGGGAATGCTGCTCATTACCTGCACCACTTTGTGTCAGCTCTCGTTCTCCTTTCAAAGTCGCGAGAGTGTGACCACCCACGCAATGTTTCCGTACTGTTGTCTTGTTTCCCACTAACAAAGTGGGCGAGAGAGGACATTGTCACGAAAATCATAGCTGCTTGCCATTTGAATCCTTCCTTGCTTGGGCTGTATTTGAAGGCTTGTATTGAGGATGGGAACTCGATGAAACTGTGTGCATGCGGGATTCAAGCAGGATATGGCTCTTTAGAGGAGAAAATTAGTCCATGGCAGAGGGCAATTGAAGAGGCGATCATTAAACTTTTGTTGGAGGAGTATTTCAAGTCTTCTCCTTACGACGAGGAGGAAAATCCACATATCCATGATGGGAATGGGAATGACACGCAAAAGAGGAGGGCAGAGATGCTCGTTCACATGTTCGCTATGAGGAGAGGGTTGTTAGAGCCTTATTTCCGGAGCCCTTTACCAGACGAGTTTTTGAGTGAGGAGATGCAGGCTGAACTGATTGTTCGAAGTGGGTCTTGTGCTTCACTCAAGTATTATCAGTGCAATGAGCAAAATATGAGCTTATTACTCAGGAGTTATCAGTGCCATTTTCTACGCAGAAAAAACAAGCAACTTGATAATAGTAGTAGGGGTGCATTGTCTAGTGTTATAATTAATGGTGCTAGTGATAATCATCATAGTTCAATTATTCGTAATGGTGAAAGTAGTGGCAGTAGCAAGCATGAACAAAATGGCCAGAAATGTGATGACAATAAAACGGGTAGTGGACGGGGAGATAGAATCAAGTGTTCCAAGTGTTCCTTTCCATTGAAATTTTTTAAAAGAAGCTTTAAACCCATGTCAAGAGATTGCTTGGGAATGTGGGCGCTGAAACAAGGTGGCAGCTTGCAGAGATTGATTGAAGTTGTGCAAAACTGTGAACTAAATGTACCAGCAACCTTTTCTTCCAGGTTAGTCAAATTCATTTACTTACGCGAAATGACATATAACACACATGGGTAGCAAAATGTTTGAGTGAGTGAAAGCAAAGATGATCTTTTTTATTTATTTTTTCACTTTAAAAATAGATTTTATCATGCAGTTGTGCAGTTTACTGATGGAACTCATAAGGGGGGCCTTAACGAGTACGATTCGGATTTCAGCGGGGAGCCTTCATTCTTGACATGCGCTATTTTTCACTAGTCTTACATATAATGATGAAACATTGACCATCACTGTTATTGTTCCTTCAAATTTTATTAATGAAAAGCGAAAGCCAATAAAAATTAATCCTAAATAAGCACTTCATGATGTATTCTTCATATAAATGAATTTTTTGACTTGCTTGATTCATTGCTCATTTTTTATCATCGAAATTCGAATCTGTAATGGCGGCATATTTGCATTTTGAAAATCATACAAAAATCAAATAGTCTGTCATTATTTTTCGGTTCAACAACACTTCGTTTTGACATTTACCCGATTTGTAAAGAGGCAAAGTAGTGAGTGAAAAGTGTACGAGTAAAAATTGAGTTTTGGTGCAAAAAAGCTAAAATGAAGTTAACAAGGAGGTTGGCGGGATACGGGCTCCACTTTAGAAGTATCTTGGAAGACTTTGTCATTCCGTTTATTGTTGGGTTTGCTTTGGTTTCCGTATTTTTCTGGCTACAAGGGCTTTTCAGTGACGAATCATTCCTTTTAGGGGATTTAGAGGAAGAGGAGGACCCTCTCGCAAGCAAAATCCCTCCCACTTTTCTCGATAAAAACGGACAGCTATACTTAAAACGGCATGGTCTACAGGAGAATGAAGCGACTGTCATTGAAGATCATCTCCAATTCACCATCCAAGCAAAGGCAAGTGACGGTTTTAAAACGATATACGTTCCTTTCGACAATAAACTGCTGGCAAACACAACCACTTCCGCTGAAAAGTCCATACATGAGCCTCCAGGTACAATTTGGCCTTGGCCTCGAATTGAGAAGGAAGCTCCTCGATTACCGCTTGTCTGGGTTGTTACTCCCACTTACCGGAATCCCTATCAATATGCGGAACTAACGCGAGTAGCTCAAGCCATTTATCCAGCCAGGAAATTCGTGAGATGGCTTGTTGTGGATGACACAAAGCGTTCGAAGAAAGTCAAGCACCATATTACCAAACTACACTCGTTTTTGCAGCAGTTTAAAGTTAATTTTACGCTCCTGAAATCAAAACTTAGACCAGCCAATCAAAGTGTCATTTTTAATCCTAAAGGAGTGGATGCTCGAAGAACTGCATTGAAGTATATTCGGGAGCGAAAACTACGCGGAGTTGTTTATTTTGCGGATGATGATAATGTAATGTAGTCCGAAAAATAGAAGATACATATTTCATTCATCATTGATGTAATAATAACTTTTTAAAACGGTTAATTTTGAACATTTACAGACTTATGATTCGGATATTTTTAGGCAGGTAATGTCCTTACTAATTTATTTGCTCATAATTTATATGAATGTTGATTGGTTTGCATTTAGAAACAGAACTACAAAAATGCTTATGAATCATTAATTTCATCAGATGCAGGCAACAGAGACTGTTTCCGTTTGGCCTACTGGTGCAATAACCGAGTGGACCATAAGCAGCCCTGTGGTAGACATGAATGGTAAAGTAATCGATTTCTTTGATGCGTGGGTAGCAAATCGTAGGTTTCCAATTGACTTTGCCAGCTTCGCAGTGAATACTGATCTTATCCATGGAGTAAGTTCGTTTTTATGCAATGAGTAATAAATGCGTAACTAAAAATCTAAGAGCTTTTACTCAAACCTGGTTATGATTAAAGTAGAATCGGAAAGCAAATATTCCATGGATCCAAGGATATGAAGAATCAATTTTTCTGACTAGTTTGCATGTTGACCGATCCCAATTTCTACCGTTGGCTGCAAATGCCACACAGGTAATACTGTAAATTGCGTTTTTGAACGTCACATAAAATCCAATATTTGATAATATATTTTTAATACCATTGGCATGTAATACATAGGTTCTAACCTGGCACACTAAAACGGTAAAATTCAGAGAATCCATTGATATTGGAACAAGGGACACATCATGGCCTTCGTCAGTCAAAAAGTTGCTGGAAAACTATGATTTTCTTTTCGAGAAATTGGACAATGTGGACCGCAAAAAACCTATTAGCAAGTGGAAAAGGAAAAACAAACTAGCAGCAATGGAAGGTGATGTCAACCATGCAAATTCTACCAAGTATAAAAATAAACACACAATGAAGGAAGTAAACGAATAGGTCGTGTTTTCCGACGTGGGTACATGGTGCATGCAATTCGTTAACTGAGAAAAAATCAAGAAGTTAAATGTCTTTGAGTCTATTAGCTAAATAATATTTATAATATGTAGTTATTCCTTATGAAAAGTGATTTAGATAAGTGAAAAGTAAAGATACGATGTACATCTTACAAACAACAAAAATTGCATTCTATGTGTATATGAGTTTACAGAAAGAGTAGAGTAGAGAAGTTGAGTTCAATAAATTCAAAAGCCTTTCCACGGTTGTTTTGCATTCAAAAGTATCTATTAAAGTCTATTAAGTATTTGTTTACCTGCACCTTATTAATTTTTCATGGCTTCTTGGTGTTGGCATTCTCACTGACGGATCCTATAAATAAATGATAGACGGGTCTTTGAATGAGTGGGTGCTGAGTGAAGTGACGGTTGCAAATTCACAATGAAAAAATGAAACCCTGTTTTACAACAATAGTGTATTTACGCTTATATGTTTTACATACATAGAGTAGCTCCAACACACGATTTCCGAAGTGAAGTAAGTTACTGGAAGGAAGTTTATATAGATTCTACTTGCTAAATATTTAATTTTCGTACAGATACATATACAACAAAACATTCATCCAAATGGTGAAGAAAGGTCTAACATACTGTAAAGTAGCCAGCCTGATTACACGTACGATTCTTCCAAATGTCACAATTTTCACAAACATGTAATCAGCCATAATTTACCCCAAAGCAAATTTCAAATAAAAAAGTATGTAGTTTTAAGTACGATTTTGTAACTTATTAACAAGGATGTAGGTATTATTTATTGACAAGTAGAATCACTCCACAATGTGGCCTAATGCATGTGAAATACAGAGTGCGAATTTCTTGCAAAACGCTTTGATCCTGTTTTACTAACAAATTTTTCATTCAAGTTTCACTTTACTCTTTACATATTTTCATTTACTTTATGGTAACGGTATTTCACTAATTTTTAAAGGCAGGATGCTCCTTTCTCTCTCATTCCTATTTTTCCTGTCATTTTGGCTACCAAACCTGATCACAGGAAACTTACATCTACAAGTTCTTCAAGAGCTTCTGCCAAACCAGGAAATTCATATTATAAGTGACAGGAATTTTAACGGTAAGTGCAAGAGAAACACGTAAAAACAAAAACATGCTTTAAAGGTAAATCAAGTTAACATCAAAACTTTTCTTGAACAGATGCCATTGTGGAAGGACCTAATAATATTGTACAAAGTTTTATAACGTCAGCTACTGACGTTAATTCAGTCAATGGTTTAAATATGAAAAATCTACAAAATAGTATAGAGCGTATTTTCAAAGCTACCAAAAATGTGGCAATTGTTATCGATTTAAATTTGGAGACGGGAATTTTTGATACATTACGCTATGTGAGCTTAGCAGATTATCCTTCCATGAATGTAATTTTTAATGGAGACAATTTTAGATAGGAACTTACTGATCGAATGCTTTCTGTAGATTGGAAACTCGTCCGAGCAACTCCGAACTATCCATAGAGTCTGGGTGGTTGTCGTTTGGCCGACTAGCATGAACACCAAAGAGGAAATTGAGTCCATACAAAATAATGAGATTTTCAAAGAATCAGTACAACACTTCCGATTAAACTCTCAACTCTACTTTGCCTTCAACTTGAATAGTCAGAATAGTGGTGATGTAATGAAAAATTATGAGCTAGCTGTTTACGAAGCGTACCTCGCTGGGAATCATACGATTTTTCATTTCATGCAAAATGGATCCATTTACTTGGACTGCAACTTTTGTGAAGGGATATCATTAAGAAGATTCAATTTCCATCAGAGGTCACTAAAAGTAACTGCAGTTGTAAGTCATTTCCTTTTGCTGGTACCTCATTGATTTTCACTTTTCCTTATTGTTTGCCAACCGTATTAATCGCTTTTCAAATTTAGAATGATTCTGAAATAAACGATGATATTCATGTGTACGAGGATTCTAACGGGACCATTACGTACAGCAAAAATGGCTTCTCAGGTTCCATGCATGAAGTTCTTCAGCAATTGCTCAATTTCACGCAAGTTAAATATGCAATGTCACAGTGTTTTGCATTCTCTGCTGGGCTTAAAAATATCTTCATGTAATTCTTTTATTTCAGGACAGAACCAATGCTTTCAAGAGGATTTGGAAGTTATAATCCAAAGTCAAAGAGATGGGAAGGGTCAATCGGTGACGTAGCCGAGGGCAAAGCGGATATAGGAATGTCAATTACAATTTTTCAACCTGATCGTGCAGAAGTTGTCAGTTTCTTGCCTCCTGCGGATGAGCATCTGTTAGTAAAATATTCATGTACACACAAAAGATTATCGCACTTTGGTACCATAAAAAGAAGTTTGATTGTCTAATCTGGCCAGAATAAATGCATTTTTTACGCCAATTGACGAGCACCCTATCCGAGACATTTTTGCTCAGCCATTCAAGCCACTTCTGTGGGCAGCAGTAATCACTACTTGGATTGTTCTAGCTTCGTGCATGATTATGTTCTCAGTAGTACGAAAACGGTATGGAATGGATATGGAGGATAGTTATGAGGACAATAGTGAAGACGAGAAATCTGAGCATGATTTCACAAACGACTCCTTTATTTGGGCTTTGGGAACTGCATGTCAACAGGGTGCGTTTTATTAATTCTTTTTTAGTGTGTTGTGTCATGACTCATGACACAAAAGGAGATGCCTAAGTATATGGTTTAATTTTTTTAACCTATAGGCTGGGATGAACACCCAAAAGCGTATTCATTACGGGCAATTTTTATATCTGGATCATTTACGGGAGTAGTTGCATATGCAGGCTACTCAGCGGCAATTGTCTCTACTTTGTCTTTGCGAATTGATCCGATCCAAAATCCGTCGCAGCTACTAAGAAGCCATTTACGCGTGGGAATAAGAGGTGGTTTCATTTCGAATCTCTTACAACAGGTTTGATTCAAGAAATTGAACTTGAAACTTGAATTTACTTAAGAGAATGTGAAATGTTTGGCATATTATTACGATTACGCAGGAAAATACGGACGACACCATGTCCCATTTTTATGAAAAAGTCCGTCAGTCAGGAAGAGATGAGCAGTACCTTAATGTCTCTGCTGGTTTGGAGCGTCTGCTAAACCATCCATATGCTTTTATTTCAACACGAGACACGATTTACGATCTGATGAAAATGACCACTGATGACCAAGTTATTTGTGGAATTAAAGATTTGCCCGTATTGAAGTATGGCTTCCCGATTGGATATCCTGTTCCCAAATTTTCACCGTTTAGAGAAATTCTGCGTTATGCGTAAGTCGAACTTTTCATTTTGTTATTATAAAATCATGAAATTGCAACAGTTAGCTTGCTGAATCTTGACCAGTGTTAAATCATTTTTTAGGATGATCATGATACGCGAGCCTGGTATTTTGTACAGACTCAGGATGAAATATGGTTTTAAAAGACGTTGTTTGGATTTCTCAAATAGTGCTGGATATGCGCTCGGGCCAAATGATGTTTTCACAGCATTTATGATCCTTGTTGCAGGCGTCGTTGCAAGCATCTTAATTTTAATTGCAGAGAGATTGTTCTCTTTTCAGAAGCAATATACTTTTATTGAGTAATATAAAGTTTAAAATAGTACGAGAATACATTGGTAATAACTCGTATTAATATTTTAATTCAAAATTAACAAATTCTGGTATTCAATCAAGCTTAACTCTAGGTTGCTCCAAGCCAAGAAGTGATAACATATTATCATTGTAAGGTGCTTTCACCAAATGCAAACTATATGTTGTCCTTATTGTCATCATTGAATAAATCACGGGTCCATATGCCGAGTTAATGCTTGATCTTCAATGCAAAACATGATGTCAGCTTTGTCTTACTTGTAAAGAATTTTGTTTGTTTGAATTCAACATGTAAACTTCATTAAAACATACCCAATTGCCGCATGATGTAGTTTCTTTCATCAACACTGCTGGCAAGCGCTTCCATCAGAATATAGTATTGGAAAAGTGTGTCACTATATTCAAAAACGCATAGTACACATTTATTGTGCTTGTATTAAAAAATATCTATGCATAACATTGAAATGCCATCACAATTACAATGGGTTTTACCACTTTACCGTGGCCAAATCGTAGGACTCAAGTGGTCACCGAGGGTGTCAAGAATGTTTATATTTTGGAATACTTCATACTCCCATCCCATGTGAGTATCATTTGCTTTCTCGGCGAAATCCTCATTTCTACGAATGTGTGCAACGATTTTCATGAATATTTAGCGGTAGATTTAATACATATTTTATAACTTAAAAATAGCTTACACTTCTTCATCAATTGACAACTCCATTGCTAGCCGGCGGTGCTGTTGTATTTCAGTGGATTCCTCAATAAGGCTTTCACGAATATTTTGAAAGTTGTTCACTGTAAAGCCCATGCATAGTGATTAGATTTTTTAAATATCTAATAGCATGTTCATTTCCTCGTCCTACATGTTCATAATATGACCAGTAACCTCACCCATGACTCCAGTGAAAATATTCTGAAAAATGAATCCAGCTAATAGAATCCAAATCAGAATATACATCACTGGAATGAAATAGTCCATCACTTCAACCAAGCTATCAAGCAGATCCTCATACTGATCCACAGTAAACACGAGGAATAAATGTACTATGGCTTTTGGAATGGACTATATGAAATAAGAGTTAAGAGTATGTTATCCAAAATAATTGTGCAATCATAAGTAATGTTGTTTGTGGATGTGATTGATAGCCCATAGCCGTCATCAAACCTCAAAAGCATCCCGATACTTCAGTCCTGGCTTATGGGACAGTGTGAATCTTTCGAAAACGTGGATTCCAATGATGGCAAAAATATAAAAGAATATAGCCATAAGACAAGTGATAGAAATCAATTCGCTGAAAGTTTTCAGCACAGCCTCCCAAATAATCTGGATCTTATGAAGTCTCGTTACAACGTTCAAAGTCCGGAAAATCCTAATGATTCGCAAGTATCTAACAGCCGCCAATATTCCTTTGCCCTCTAGTTCTTCCTGTTCAATGCCTTCTCCCGGATAAATCACATCCAAAATTGGCGGAATAAGGGAAGTCGTGGTGCATGCAAAGTCGAAGACGTTCCACCCCTCCAGCCAAAAGCTACGAAAGTCGTCCATCCATTTTAAAACGATTTCCGCAACAAACAAGCACAGAAAGAAAAAGTCAATCCCTTCAAAAACATGTCTGGCTGCACGATGCTCGTCCCCCTGACCCAGTTCTTGGTCTAACGCAATTAGAACGGAATTTACAAAAATTACAAGCACCATCGCAGTTTTAAATAGGCTTGTGTTAAGAACCCAATGTGCCCAGATATCCAAAGGTGGATAATTCGCCATTCGGGTTTGAAAACGGAGGGAACGAATATCAGATTTGTAAACTTTTGTGGTAACTTCCTAGAGGAGTAAATTAATCAAGAATTTGAAGAAGAATTTGAAGAATTTGAAAATATCTCATTGGTTGTGTCGATAAAAAATGCAAACGTGTGATGATAAAAAATGATAAAAATGTGTTTTGGGGTACAAACGTCGATTTGTGGCTTTGATGAATATGTCGCAAAATTCACTAGTCCGAAAGGATTCGTGACGACCAACTCTTGAAATTTGTCTTTGGCTGCAAATTAGATACAATAAGCTTATGTTCACATTGACACTACACTGGACATTTTGTAAAATATGCAGTGAAATTATTCGTATTTCATATTTACGAAATAAATTGTCAGTGTTTAGATTAGCAGCTTCGTATTCCCCAGAATGCATTCTAGCAGCTTCCATAAAGCGGAAATCTTCCATGAGCATTTGGTGAAAGATTTCCGCACGACGAAATAAAGAGTCATTTTCATTAGCCTTCAGGTAGGCACGTCTGGAACTTTCTTTGTTGGTGTCCCCCATTTTTCACGGCAGTCGTGTTTTCAGCAGATTTTTATCATAAACTTGTATAATGTCCAATCAATGACTTCTCCAGAATTTCTTATGAGCAAGATAATTTGAATATCTTGCAATGATTGATTTTTGCAAAAAATAAGTGATGTGATGTGTAAATGAATGCCATAGAATTTAAGCTATATAAAAAGAGTCACTCGCAAAAGTAACTTTATCTTTCCTCCGTTTTTCGGCATCTAATCTTCTGCGTACACCTTTCACGTGTACTAATACTATGACTTGTGTGTTGCATATTGCATTAAGTTTTACTGAGCGTAACAATATTTTACTATACTGAAAAATGAAACACAATAAAACAATATTACGTTTAATAAATGTGCAATATGCAAGAGTGACATATTGCGAAGCTTATCATATTATTTAACACTGTAGTTTACATTGCGGTATTGCTTATATTATATAATATCCGTATACCCTCGTTTCTCGTGTAAATGGCAAGTAACAAAACAATTCATTATTATTGATGGAATTTTATGACTAAATATAAGTTCAATGAGTTGACAGGTTATATAAAAATAATGAATACTACTAGAATACTGCTACAAAAGTCTTTCTAGTGATGTACTGGAAAATTCCTTTTTAAGCTCTGTCACTAACCAAAACGTGTAAATTGTGATGATTAGCAGGATCCACGCAAGGATGAACTCTGGTTGTGATGTCACTTCGATCAGACAGGCAACTATACTAAGTGGCACATAAGCGATTAGAATGAATCCAGTGAGAATGAACCAGGGCTGGAGTTTGTTGAGATCTCGCTGTATAGAACAACCAAAAACACATTATGAATGTTTACAAGCACAAATTAATTCAACATCGTTGCTCTAGAATATATTTGACCTTTGCAATGACATTTGAAATGTGCAAAGCAAGTTTTTATTATTTATATTACTCACTAAAAATGTGGCTGATAATAATAGCATTGATAAGGCAGTCTGAGAAGAGTCTATGATAACAAGTAAGCCAGACACGCCCACTTTTGTATTTCCTTCTGCAAAAACAACAAAATGTACAACGATGATTAGATTTTGTGTTTTAAAATGAATCCTCATAATGAGATTTGCACACGATTATCTGAAGTTGCAATGTGTGCCGGGGTCTGTTCGTCATGTGTATTGCCATAATATCTGTACTTTTTTAAATTTCCGGATTCATTAATTACTAGCTGATCAATCATACGTACACTGACAAAGATCATTATGTTTTATATACGCACCTTCAGCCCTCAGATCAGGATTGTCATGAGACCACTGAACCGCCGCAACGAAACGATCTATAGACATGACAAGCTGAATTGTCCAACCTACCTGAAAGCACAATTGAAAATAATTGATTCGATAATGGCAAAAATTTCATTTACGCTAGTGACAATTTTATACAACTAGCCAAGCCAGAAAACTTACAATGAGTATCCCTGATGAAATAAAGGTCGCATTTTGGGGTTTCATGCAACAGCATCCGCCAGCCATGATGAATCCAGACTTTTATCAGATTGTTATTTTACTACTGATATTTGTAACTTTCACTATTTCCTTCACTGGCATGCAGCTGCATTCCAACACAGACCTATCATGCAAAAATCACCGAAATGTATGCAGAATAATAATCACTTTCGTTAAACTGGATCTTCGCCAGTGATCAATCAAAATCATTTCAGCACAACAATTTTTCCTGCACACACTGACTCACTCATAAAATCTTGAATACACAAAACCAACCCTTTTACTTTTAGCTTTGACAAAACAACACAAATTTTACTTTTAACATCTTACAGCATCCAGCAAACCTCAATGACATGCAGCAAAGCAACAACAAACCTCACCAAAATCACTTTTCTTATTGACGAGATTTTAATGTGTTTGAAATTGAGAGAAGATGAAAGAACAAAAATGATAATTCTACAAACGTCTCTGGAATGACGTATCTTCCTCCTCTGTTGCTGGCCACTACATGCAACTCATTTTCATGCTGTCCCGTTATCTTGAACTTTTATTATTCCACAAAAAGGAGCGTGAAAAACTCTGAAAGGGCAAAAATGTTTATACTTTTTGGACAAAGATAAAAAGTCAACCAGATGCAGTGAGTCCCATAAACTTTTACAAAGAGAGTGAGGCTGTTGCTGAATGCGAATGCCCTTGTAGTGGGCACTTTTTTTTTCTCTTTTTCCCTGCCTCCATCTAAAACCACCACCACATGCCGTCTTGTCCAGAATCAGTCAAAAGACAAATGTGTGCTGGCCATGCTGATTGTTGTTTCTCACAAAAACCTTTTAATGAGTAGGATGAATCAGTTTTATATCTATAGGTAATGTTCACTCATACTCTATACAACTACTTTACACACATTAGTACAATATTGTGTTGCGCATTTGCACATGAACATACAAACAATTGACCTCTCCACCACACATCTTATTTTACTACGTTGCGAGTGTTGCAACCACAATGTTGTTTATAACTTATAAGCTTACCTACATAACGTATGTTAACAGCGTATAGAATCATGATTTTTATCTACAGATAAAATTCTGTTTACTTCTGGTGACGCTCTTGTATTTACATTGTATTATACAGTGAACCTGTATAAATACGCTTTAATCCTTTCCTCGCGATCGCAAAGAAATAGCTAATCGTGCATTCCTCTTTTCTTTGTTCTCTTTGATATAAAACATGATTATATATAACCTAACATTACAATATTAATAATAGAATTTATTGGCCTGAATTTGCATACATTTATTTTACACACATCATTTTTGCATTGTCAGAGTTTTAACATTTTTTGGTTGTACAAGCGTGTTTGCTGTCATTGTGTTGGAAATGTTTGCTAAAACCACAGAGAGCACAATAAACTCATGTTTATTCTGATTCAGACATACCTTCTGTACTCAAGGTGTTGTCGTCTTTTTTGTTTGTCACATTTCTATCTTGCTGGTGTGTGCTTGCAGTAAACATTCCGATTAAGGTAAAGTTTGGTCATGTTGTTGGTGTGACAGAAAAAAGAGCATAAAAAACTCGTACGTACATTTTCGATGGCATCCCTAACCAAACCGCAATGTAACGCTTGAAATCAAATCAAACTATTTTGTCATGCATATGACAATTATTGTGTGTAATATTCATATCACATGAGGATCCAGAGAGTAAAGCCAAAGCCTGAGATATCAGTTATTCAAGTGCCATATATGGACCACTACATGGGTGTCGTGCAGGTTTTACTTCAGGATTGGCTTGATGTGTACGCAACACATCTCCAACACTTTTACATGATGAGTCGAGCTGTATGTGAAATTATTTGCATTTCACACATTTTGCTTTCGACTGGGCTATAGTGTTGTTGAAATGCTAGAAAACATACATACTTGACCTTTGACAGTGCACGTGCCCTTTGATCGATAAAACAAGGCAAATATAGGTTGACGCAGGTCCTAATTATTGTCTTCTGTTCATGTATGTAAGTTTAATGAAGTTGATGGTTACTAGATAGCAAATGATTGTTCTGAGTCTACAAAAATTAATATTCAGCTATTATTTTTCAAAGCGACTAGCGTCACAACGACCCTCCCCAAATCACACCAAATTTTGTATGCAGGCTTCT
>JAQIXX010001677.1:0-31169 GCA_034700605.1 Willowsia nigromaculata
GTTTTCACATCGTGTTGCACCAAACACGACACGATTTAAAAATCTCCAAATCGTGTACACGTTTCCAGTACTAAGTAAAATATATTGCTGAAAATCCTCTTGATTATTGTATGTATGTGATGCATCGTCTAGAAATGAAAGTTCCTGGAAAAGCAGAAAACAAAGTCGGAAGTATCAGCAGGATGTGCTGCACAGAGAGCAAATGCAGGCAACGAAACGTCATGTCAGTGTTGGAAAAATAAAGTTAGCGTGAGTTTAGTTATATCATTACAAATTGCTTTGATGTTTCGCTCAACGTGCCAACTTTGTAATTTCGCAATAGCTCCCCTCGGTCATGTTATGTGGATGATGGCTTCCCATCTTTTGTGGTAACTAAATCATGCAATAGCGCCCAACTCAGTGACAGGTACATGCTTGGTTTGAGAAAAGAAGGAAAAAAGCAATCTAAATATTAATAACATACAAATAAAGCACACAACATACACCCACATGCGATCCAATACTTAATGTACTTGATTACCACATCTCATAGTATCAGTATCGTTAAAATAGAAAAAGTAAAAAAGGAAAGCCTCTCTCTCTCCGCCTGTCTATCTCTTTTTCCTTGTTTACTCAAAACTCAACATCCAAGGAAAAAACTCTACTCGTGTGGCACTCGTGTCACATCAAGGAAAATGGTAGAAACGGAGGTATTGCACTGTCGGTGAACGTCGAGGTTGTGGAAAATTGTTTTTCCTAATTTCCTTATTTCTAGGAAATAATGTACATAATGTGCATAATATGGAGAGGGAAGAAAGAAAGTTATTTACAATGAGACGACAACGAAAACTGCGAGCGAGAAAAGAAGGGAAGTACCAGAAAAGTAAAATGCTCTATTAAAATAGGCATGTGAACAAAAGTCTTATGTTGAAGACGTTTTTTTTTGTTATTGCTGGTTTTCTGTTAGTTCGCTCGCATTCACCAAAAAAACCTAAAAGCTCGACGCTGTGTTCTAGGGTATTTTGATTATTAATATAGCGTGCAAGGGAAGCAACGCATGTATGCATGTTTGTACATGAATGCACAGTTGATTAGTCATGATTCATGATGAAATGTTGTGAAATAACTGGGAAAAAAGGGAATGTCACCCTTCGGTGTTCGGGTTCACTGGTCCGGTCAAACACAAATGCATTAATATAATGGTGTTTTTTCGGCTCCTTCTGTCTGATATCAATGCAATGTGTTATGTGTATAAAAAGTTTCGTTTATATGTGTTATTATTATTGCTACTATCACGTATACTAGTGTTTTTGTTTGGTATGCTGTGGCAGTATACCAGCAAAATAGTTTTGCTTTTTATCGAGAGTAGAGAGCCAAGGCTCTTTCTCTTCGTAGAAAATGGGAACAAAACGACGACGCATTTTATGCACCTAAAGAGAACTTTTTCCACGACATAAATATCATACTTGTGCTTTCATATTATATAGGTACTTGGCATAGATCTACGTTCTAGCAAGTAGTAGTTGAAGTGTAAAAAAGTGTAAGTGTACTCAAACTCATCTTGATATGCTTATATAGGCACAACACTCCTTTTCTGTTACTACTTCTCTCAATTTGGCTTTTTTTCTCCCGTAGGGTCACCTCTATTCAGTCGACCATGCCTTCGTACTCTCTCGTAGTCGATTTCCTGCAACGCAGCAAGCACCGGCAGCGTGCCATAATGCACAAATACGTACCTATCACAACAAGAGAAATATGTTGCCAAAGGCAGAGGAAGCTAATGTTCCAAGCATGTATTCCATTTTATATCCGTGTAATACGGATATACGGACTTTGCGGACAGACGGCGGTCAAATAAAGGCTATACACTACATGATAAAATATTTTACATGTTGTGCATTAATCGTGAGCATTGCCTCCAATTTTCGTAGCACACGCTCATCGTTATAAAATCGGATCAGATTAAGGTACCGATACCCAGTCAATGGAATTTCCGGTGACTGCATACATCTCAAGTAGTATTGTGATTGTGACTATGACTAAATGTGTACTACCATGCATGTATAGTAACTGTAAGCACAAGCAAGTATACTCACAATTATGTCCATAATATCTCGTAGCATAATACATACAATGTGATTGGAACGGTGTGAATTTGGACGGTGAGTGAATGGAATTTTGGTTGATTTTGTTGTTGCTGATGATGAGGACGGTGGTAAATGGTAAATAAATTGTTTGATCGCGATGAAAATAATGGAAAAGTCGGATTCAGCCGCAGTTTTCCAACTGTAAAATGCTTTTTGAGTAAAACACTTTGTCTATCTTTTGTCCACTTTTTGTCACTTTCCGTTCCCTTTATTTTTTCCTTTCCCCCAACACGCCCATCAAACAAGAAAAGGAGAACAAGAGGAGAAGCAAAAGAGCGAGAATAAAAAAAACCAAGCTATATTATTCTCCAGAACAAACCATGTCATTTGTAGCATATGGTGACACTAATCCGATTTTCCCGATGTGTCCGCAGCTGTGTAATAGTGTAATATTTCGCTGAAATGCATATTATAGGTTATAATGTAATAATAGATAAACACGGTAGCAAATGCAGGAACCATCGCGTTTTGGTCATTTACATTTGACATTTTGCATGATGCAGTAATAGTGATAAAAGCAGCTACCGACAACCGGTACGCGGTAGTCATTACAATTTCACCGGCTGAAAATATTGCAAATTGGTTTCGGTTCTTCTGACTCATTATTGTCAGTGAGAGTTTAGAGTTTAGGTGGGTGTTTTTGCTCCACTTTTGCAAGAGCTGCTGAAATCGAAAATAGGTTATTCTCATTAAAATCATTACCTTCAGCGAACGTTTTTTTCTTTGTGATGAAAACGAAATTGTAAAGAGACGAATAAATTCATTTGCAAATGTCTACACACGCGCTTACATCTTGCGTAACACTAAGTGTGTTTTCTAGTTTTCTTGGAAGGAGCATATGGCAAATGTGCAAAAAGAAGTTTTTTTACATTTCAGGACAAGCTTGCTTTACTCTGCGTGGTTTCAAGGTTTTTTGAAGAAAAGGCAAGTAACCTTTGCGAAGGATCTTTCATGTCCAAACCCAACCTCTGGTCTGGTACTTATTAGCATTCATGCCCTGCTCAATATATCCTACTGTACTATATAGCGCACTAGTATTGAGGTAGGTACTTCCCGAGGAGAGGCACTTTTCTTATTGTTCATCAAGACAAAAGCAGACGGAGACGCGGTGAACATCATCCAATTCAGCCACCGGAAACACGTTTATTGCATGCAGAAAATAAGAGATATAAATCCCTAACCCAAAAGCAAATAAGGACTGAAAAGCATATATTATTATGCAAGAAAACTGTCTGACCTGGAGTTGTTAGTATCTTTTGCTGGACGCATCATACTATACACATATAAATGTCTGTATATATTTATCTACCTATATAAAACACTTATCACGCACAAAACGCTTTTTACTGAACATTGCCTAATCATTTATACTTTTCTGTATTTGCACTCAAGCATAGTAAATAAAAATAGGGACATTGCAGACAACGCTGTGAGTGATTAGAATCTTCATTCCAAATTACTACGCAATTAGGGGAACACCCGTCGTTATATGCAACTTGGAGTGGCAATGAGAAAAAAGGACAAGCATTGAAAAGTAGCGTGGAATATTTAATTGGACAATTTGAATCACTCTAATAAATGGTAATGTGTCTGGCTTTGGTCTGATCTATTTTGTTGCAATCCTGTTCACACTTTTTTGGTCTCGTGTCGTCTCTTTTGCTAATCTCAGCTCTTTTGATCCTCTGGCATCCATCATGGCCATGTATGATCAGTTCAAGCTGCTTCTAGCTGGCTGAAAAGATAACTTTAATAGTAGTAAGTGCAGACAACAAAAAATATAAGACGCAAACTGTAAAAATCCTTGTCTTTTGTTTTCTGATCCAAATGCCTGACCTACATAATGAAAATAACCTGTCTGCTGTCGGTAACATATATATTTTTTAACACGCAGCAGCATTGACGATGATAGTAGTTAAAAGAAAAGAGTTTGCTTTTGTTTATGTTATCACCGTCATTTATACTTTCTTACATTTTCAGCCCATCTCATCTCCTTCCTTCTTTTTTATTCTTCCCTGCCGTTACATTGCTTGTCTTCGTTCTCATTCAACCAAGTAAACGAAAAGATAAAATGCAAAAAAATGGAGAAGAAAAGAAATGAAGCGTACGTAAAAAAATTGTACACATGGATTCTTCGTGTGTGTGTACTGTAACTACCTTGTGTGCATAAAAACCCATCATCAATACCTCATCATCATCATGACTATGACATATTAGTCTTGTGTAGAGACAGAGAGCAAAGATTCAACATCGGTGGTGGTGGTGGTGTTGGCGGTCGGTGGGTTCGTAGAAGTAGTATACCTATGTATACACACAGTTTTATTGCAGTTTTTTACTGCGAAATAGCTCACTTCAAGCATTCATCCAGGCCATTAAAATATGCCTGTGAGTTTTTATAATGACTTTTGGTAAGGTGCCTGGCTTTATATGCATCCTTCGGTAATATCACGTATAGGTGTATGAAAGGGTTGATACAGAAATATATGTACACACACAGGCATACCTATATATGTGTACCTACTAATATGCATATAAATATATACACATGCCTCATAATAAAATAATCCTTTTTCAATCCTTCTGAGAAGCTAAACTAGTCAAAGAACAAAGGAACTTGGATGATTTTTCAACAATTGACTTCATGTGAAGTGCAGATTATAAGCTAAAGAAGTGTGTGGTTTGCTTGTTTCTCTTTATTTCCACTTCCACTATGCTCTACTGATTACTTGATGCTCCTGTTGTGTTAAATAAATTAACCAAGGAGAAAAAAAGATAAAGAGTTAGTTTGAAAGAAAGAAAGAGAGAAGACAAAGGCGTTTTGAGCGGGCTTCGACCACCACATTTTTTGTTGAAACGCGTAGTTCATTGTAGCTGTATAAAAAACGAGCAAAAAAACGAAGAGAGGACAACGATTGTGATACCACATGAACACGAACACATTGTGGAAATGACGATTATAACCACGATTAGGTATTAAAAAAGAGGTATATAATATTATACATTTACATGCACGTTATGATGCATATATCATTCTGATCCAGACAAACTTATAAATCTACATCTTGACTCGACGAATCCAGCTAGACAAGTCCCCCAAGTATTCAAAGTTAAACTTGACTTGACTGAGAGAAGACAAAAAGATGAAAAAAGAAGAAGCTAAAGGAGCTAGCAACATATCTTCGTCGTCGTCATTCTCTCTTCTCTTAGCCGACTTGACTAACTCCCACAATGCTCACATTTACAATCACCTTCTCTCGCACGTAGTATTAGTATAACTATTCTTATGTAATGTTAATGTTATTCATGTGGCTACATGGAATATATGTACATATACGATATACTATTTTTATATGCGCTCAGAATACGTAAAAGTACTTACGTGGTGGTAAGAAAAAAGTAATAATGAAACGAAATGACTTTTAGTTCACGGAGCGTATCTGTTAACCAAAAAAATCTTTAATGTTCGGAGAAGCTTTCTTGCTCGCTTTCAATTTTTTTTGCTCCTGCAAAACTCGCAGTCGCTGACTGCGTATGTAAAAGAAAAAGAAATGTCTAAGTACATACGTTCGAAAGAGCAAGCGTACGTGTATTTTGCTTAAAATGAAGATTACGCATCATATCTTCAATCTCTATCCAAATTCATCATGATCATGATGATCATCTTTAGAACAGCAAAAAAAGATTTTTTTGTCTGCATTTTACTACTTATTTTACTATTCCATGCGCATTCCACTCAACTACCAAAAGGTATGTACATCTAATGTTGTTGGCTTTTATCCAGCAAACAAAAAATATCCGTCAAGAAATCAACTTATTTGCCTGTGCAAAGTAAGTATATGGTCATATAGGCATACATGTTACACTGCGGGTATGTGTATTAAGCATACCACCAAGATTTCTGGGCTGGTATGTGGGTACATACAATGAGATTTTTTTCTTCGTTTTGATGCTTCACACTTTTTCACAGGTGATGTGATTTGATGAGTTGAAGCAACTAAATCCATGCTCCTGCTTTTTTTTGTAGTGGTCGTTTGGAACAAGGTGGAATGGAAAAGAATCATCATATCATGATGGTGATGATGATGATGAGAGAGGAGAGTGCAAAGCTCTTTCGTCCTTCTTCGACTTTCCCCAATCACAATCAACATGATCATATGTACACATAAAAACGTAGTTGCTTGAGAGATGTATGAAAAATAATGCGGAGCTGCTGACTATGATAATGTAAATGTAGCCTGTTGTGCTAGTAAGTACCTTGTATTATTCAGGAATAGTCAAATGCCCAGAGGCTCTCTTCTTGAAGCCACCTCGCGTTTTTATGACAGGACACACTTTGTATATCTTGGACTTGTCTTAGATTTAGCCAAAATTTCGTTTGGCAAAAAATATACCCAGCTTCAGTACCTCAATCTCTGAGACGATGATTTTTCTTTAAGCCTGGCTTTTTGGATCGGCCTCGGAGGAAAAAATGTTATATCCTACGTCCAGCCGTCATACCACCACCACCATATCATAATGCCACCAGAAGGATATACCCAAGTACATGCCAAAACTAGCATCATGTTACAAAAGTAGAATATTTAGAGACGACGTACGACGTATTTAGAGCGATCATACTCCAACCATTTGATATAGTTCTGATTTCTTTTGATCATCAAAAATACAGTTTGCTTTTAATGAAAATCTCATTTTCAATCAATAAGTTTAATC
The DNA here is from genome assembly GCA_034700605.1 of Willowsia nigromaculata. Taxonomy (NCBI): domain Eukaryota; kingdom Metazoa; phylum Arthropoda; class Collembola; order Entomobryomorpha; family Entomobryidae; genus Willowsia; species Willowsia nigromaculata. Next base: position 6,834 of record JAQIXX010001677.1, read on the forward strand.
TTTAAAAGTGCAACAGTAATTGCCATCCTTTTTCCTGTCATGCATCCCTGCATTCTAAATCTCTTTGCAAAAGTAACAAGTACACAAGTATGAAATCGTCAAACAGCACATTTTTCGCTTGATATCGTCTCTGTCGCTCTTTCCTATTGGTATTTGCTCATTGTTGCTATTATTTTACTGCTTTCCTTTCAATCAATATGAGCGGAGCTCAAAGAGAGATCACAGTGGGGGCTTATCAAGAGTTCCCATCATTACCATTGGCATCATAAAAAAAATTAAACTCTTTAGTTGTCTGACCACCGGCGACCGACCGTTACACTCATCGCATTTCAGCGACAAAATATCATTTGTGCATTATAAATACATACATATCAATTGGCAAATGGATGAATTTAGTGAGACCGAAAGGCTTTAGGGCATTAATTTTTTTGCAACGCGAGTAAACTTACTAAATGCCAAACTTTTGTGGAGTGTCCTATAATATATTATAGCTTATATGTTATCAGGAGACGATGATGATGTTTGTGTGAAGTGGAGTGTTTTGTTACACAGAAATGATGTAATGTACATGGCACATACAGAGTAGTTCAAATGAGGATGATGATTTCGTTTCGATGATTCATTTCTATTCAAAGAAGAAAGGAAAGGAAGGATGAAGGAATGTGTACAGAGTTATATTTTATACTTTTGCATAGCCTGATACTTTTTTGTTTGCTAATCTGCCTCTGGTCTATTACGGAGAGTGCCAAAGTCATCTCATCATGTCAAACTGATGTCTGATCTAAGGCCCATATACACAATGCAGTTTTTGAGCCTGATCCGAGGACTTGCTATAGTAACTTGCATTTACGAAGTCCTGAGCCGAGGATAACTCCGCATTGTGTATATGGCCCTAAGCAAATGCCAATATCTTTCCCTTTCCATCCGTCTCTTTGTTAATGTGTGGTGATGTTGATGATAATGACGATGGTGTGTGTAATGAAGAAAAAAGTCAATTACTTTCGTCTCTCTCATCTTCCCGTGAATTCTTTTTCGATATTCTTAAATATTTGATGATCTTATATGATGAATAGATTGTGTAGGCATATTCACGCAAGGTGGATACATAAATAAATACTCTCTTTTGACTTTGCCAATATTTAATGTCTCTGTCTGTCTGTTGACGTGTGGTACTCGACTTTTAACTTACTTGTGCACTTTTTTCATTTGACGCGCTCACTCTTCTTTCTCCTTCGCTTGTACCCCACACTAGAAGTGTCAAGCACCTTTTTCTCCTATTAGCACTGTAAATGAATCATCATCCCATCAGCCTCATCATTATGATAATGTAGAGCAGGCTCATAAAAAATACATATATGCCTACAAAAATACCTACATATAATTCATCCACCCAACAAACGCAACATGACTTCTTCATGCATGGTTGTGGTGGCATGCAGGCAGGGAGCATCATCCACAGACAGATTTACAAACTTGATAGTTTATAGTTTTTTGAGTTTTATGACTTCTCTGAACTGATGCCAGGGAAAGGCCTTTTGACTTTGTTACTAATGCATGACGAATGTGGGATGTGACGGGTGATGCCCGGCAGTTCACACCGGATACGGGAGCATGTATATATATAAAATGTTTATATGTTCATTCATTCATTCATTCTTCTTTGATATTCCCATTTCACTTCCTTCGTTATTTCCACATCGCCGCCGCCACGCTTGCAGAATCGGACAAGAAAATAAATATTATTCACCAGCAGTGCAGAGAAGTTTGCCAGAATCAATTCAGTTTCTATTTTTTCTCACTCGGAAAATTAAATCAAAATTGTCATTATTCACCTAATTTAATTTTCTCGGGTTATCTAACAACAAGACCTTTGATTCGGAAAAGTACAACTCTTTTTTTATTGCTGTGCATACAACTGGTTTTCCTTTTTACGAGCGAGAGAGCCTTCTCTATATGACTGCCTCTCCTATTTTGCCCGTTCTGGTCTTCCGAGAAAAAAGATCAAATTATCATCTTCGTGATGATGATCATGTAATGTCATATGTATGCGTATCCTGATACAATTTTTTTCGCTGCATGACTTGACTTAACTTTTTTTACCTACCCAACAACAAAATCCCCTTCCCATGTTTTCCCTGTGTGACTTGTCTTGTTTCTTGTCAGAGGCCTGTCTCTCATAAATACTTTATGGTGCATGAATGCACTCCACTCTTTTTAGATATGCTGCTTTTACTCCATTATAATAATGCCTTCGTGTGTTCTTTCTGAAATATATATTTACAAAAAATAGTGCAGAGAATGCAGCCGGCAAAGGAAAGGTATAAGAAAAAGTATCATGATCACCACCACCACCACCACCACTGTATCCAAAAATACTTGGTTTCAGTTACAAACTTGGTTACAATTTACATTACAGTAGAATTTCGGGCGAGAGAAACCCAAACCAGTAAGAAGGCAAACCAAACCAGACAAAAAGATATTCAGTCAGTTTTCACAGTCAGTATAACCCTTATTATGCCTTGGCATATCATATCATCATCATACAATATGCATATGCGGCGGCGGTGAAAAGCCAGTTTACTTTAACCAAGGGAGAAAGGATACATATTTTACATGTATGTCATGTATATTTCATGATGATAAGACTTTACTACTACCATTATTACTCCAAGAATAGCAGAAGAGAACAAAGAACTTTGTAATACGGTACAACAACCATCATCATCAACAGCAGCAGAAAAAGTAATCACGACATAACGCGTAAAACTAACATGCATTGATATACTTCATTCAGCTTACAATAGGTATATATCTTTCACAGCGTCACATTAGTAGGCATATATAATATCCATCCACCAGACGGCTAGAATATTTTGGACTCTTCTCTATTTCCACGTTTTGGTTAGAGAAAAGAAGAAGAATTATTCGGAAGAGAAGGGAAAAGGAGACAGACGGAACGGAAGAAAAGGAAAGAACTATAGTGTTTTGTTCGCCAGAGGAGGAATCGCAGGAGGAGGATGAATCACTACACACTAGTGGCGGGGAAAAGACATCTAGGCACTATGTGTCTAAATTGTAGTTAAATTCATAGTACAAAGACATTTTCCGTGGTATGCCTGATGCAGCAAAATGCATTACAATTTCTTGTAAGGGTTGACTAGAACAATATCATGCGGGCATTTTACACTGGCTTTATTCATAGATTCTTTTCGCTTTTCCATTCCGACATGGCAGCAGGCGGAAGAGGAAGGATATTGAAAATGTTAGTATAATAATGTTATTTACCGGCTTGGTGTTCCCACTGCTGCAGTACATCCCCTCTGCATTACCGTTGTCGGTTCTTTCGGATCATGCTGATGATGATAATGATGATCATTACTTTTTGCCGGTTTCACGTGCTCGGGCGAGCTAAAGAGCAAGAACAAACCATAACAAGAACGATTATTATATGCATACAAGTTGTAGCATTATGATTCTAGCTAACTTTTAGTGAAAAAAGTTCCGCAGCAAGAAGCCCCCATATGCACTGCATGCATGATAAGAACCTATGAAGATTTCTACATCCTATGATGATCATCATGAGAAAACCTACAATAATATTATACTTGTAGAAAAGCTAGTGCTGATAGTGAGCCAAAAAACTAGGCAGGGTCAGACAGGACACAAAAAACTCAACAGAGAAGTTTATCACTTGAGTCTTGGAGTGTAGCAGTTTTGTCTGGTATTTTCACTTCTACACGACGACATAGGCAGACATAGATGCATACTGCGTAAAAATAAATAAGGCAATAACATACTAGGCTGTGCTATATAGTAGCATTTAACTTGTCGTTTAAATATATAAGCAATTTTCTACATTAGTATTCACTTTATACATTCCTTTTTAGAAGGCTCAGATATCATTAGATCAGTAGAGTCAACGACGACGGCGACAGAAGCGCAGCAAAAAAAATGAAAACGCATCGAGCAAAAGAAACGGAGTGAAAGGAATGGACGTAAAGAGAATTGAGAAGGACATTTCGTTGCTTTTTGCCCTCTCTTTCTAGACATAATAATATCGGATCACACATGTGACTAAACTAGCAATGGAGCAATGAGCAATCAATGAAATGTTTACGATGAGAACGAGAATGAAATTAATCTCCTCCTCTCTAGTTTTTTGAAACTTTGAAACCTTGTGTAAAACAACTTGATATTCCTTACACTGTTTCATGCAATACTCATGTTATGGTTTTCGTCATGTTTTCTGCGACTAGACGCAATATATAATAATGTCAGCATGTGCGTTTTTTTTCGCTGCCACCACAGCCCACCAACCACATGCGCCCATGATCATGAAAGTGTCCAACTTATTTTTATGTATGCATAGCATCAGCAGTAGGAGAAGAATGGTTTACCACTTCAACTTCAGCATTATAATAATAACTCTTGGAATCATCATTGAAATTATCAGTCTATCCGGAAGAAAATCGCATCTTTTCATGCGCAATTTCCCGTGGTGATGAGATTTTTTTTTTGATCATTAAAATCTTTTATTCTCCCGCTTCGGTTCACTACATATTTTTATTCTTTTAAAAATCGCAGAGACTTGTGCCAGTGCAATCATGCATGCTCTGTGGAATGTTGTCATACTATCGAGATTACGGAAACAAAGAAAAATCACACACAAAACATTCAAATCGTAATATTCCATCTCCCCTGCAACATCTTCATTGCTTGGCTGATCTGCTCTTCAGAAATCAAAGAGCATGCATGATGAGATGATGTGATGATAATGTGAAATATGCGGAACACGGAAAAATCAGAGTAGAAAACAAATTTTGTGAAAAAAATAGAATGAAAATGTGTCTCACTTTGAGATTACTATATAGTATGAAAATCAACACTAAGCCAAACCGGTGTTCTTCTGACCACCGTGCCGTGGCTTTGCATAAAAAACGCTTCATAATAGTCATTGAATTGCACCGTTGCCTTACTGTTCTCTGTTTTGTTGTGTCTGTCTCTGGTGAAATGAATGAAGGCAAAAGGAGAGAGAAAAAGACACATTCAGATTGGGAGAAAATTGCTAAAGATTATACCGTGCCTGCTGTTCTCTGTACTTGTACTCCTTCAATCTTATAATTTCTTTTCAGTATACCACCGCGATCTCCTACTGCCACTCATTGATCATTCAAGCTCTACAAAATTTAACATAACATTGTCAGTGTCAACATTTTATCTCATCTTCTCAGGTTTTGAGACTGCCGAATACGATATCAATGCTATATCATACCACCCCACATGACACATTATTTTAAAGTGACGACCGCTTGAACCCCCAGATACTTTGTATCATTTTCCCTTATAAATTCTTATTATTATTACAAAAATGTAATAAAAACACGTGTATGTGTGTGAGTACACTTAAACCTTTAACTTGGCAATTTAAGTTGTACAAACTGTACACGGTTATAGTGATAGCGCAATTCCAGACAAGTGGTGTGGTAGGATCGCATGCTGTATGTGGTGGTAGGTAATAAATACGTCTGGATTTTGAACAAGTCAGACAGATAGAGATTTGTGAAAAAAGTGTAGGATTCTCTTGGATTCTCGTCTTGTCTCTCTCTCATAAAGACTCGGCTGAGCTTGGTTGTTAGTTGTAACAAGCTCTTTCTGTCTGACGGTAATGTTGTTGATGATGATGATGTGATCAAACCAAGTTGAGTTTTTTCGAGAAAAAAGAATGTCTCTCTTTGTGCTGCTGCACAGCACATCGCACTCTCTAGCAAACAATATGAGTTGAATGTGAAAAAAATGTGTGTGTGTGCTTAACATTGTATATATAGTTATCTCGAAATGTATCTCCAATATCAAATTATGCATTTTATCATTTTTCGTAGAGAAGAGAGAAAAGCGATTGTACAATAAAAATGTTTGCATTACCTGATTTTTTATGACTTTGTTTCATTTTATTATTTATCCGATTAGGTATATCAAATAGTATTGAATTGTTAAAAAAAAAGATATTCAGACAGTTGAAAATATATCGTATCATCATCGTATTTCTTCCTTCTGTCACACGACTGAAGTGGTTTCAATATTTTTTGGATTTATTAAGGACTTTGAATGATGGCTTATTATGCGATTACCTATACGAATATGGTACAATTTATGTTCTATAACAATCGACTGAGAGGATTTGTGTGTCTCTGTGCATTCAGTTATAAGCACAGCAAAACGAAATCAAATTGTTTTTTATTATTATCATTGCAATAATGCAAAAATGTATAAAATACTTCCATATAAAAAACTGCGTCTTATTTATGAGTGCACAGAGAAAGTTTGACGGGTGGTGAGTAGGTACTTTGATTTGATACCACAACTTACATTAGTACTTTTTTCAACTCTTCTTTGCTGATGGATGGTGAAAAAGGCGAAAACTGGACTGACTGGTCCATATCTCTTTTATGATGATGATGTGGATGAATCGTTTTCTTCGTTATGGCTGTTTGGTAAAGTATTTGTAGAAAAAAAAATCGCATGCATAGCTGAGAAGGGCAGGCTGCAGCATCGAATAACATTTTTCGGTAGGTCTTATTATTGGGCCACTGGCCAGTTTTAAATATAAAAAGGCTTTTAATAGAAGTCAAACACGTAGATCAGATATTTCGCCGATGATGATTCCGTCTCAGATTCTCAGAGACAGAGAGAAAGAGAGCGGATCACATATTTTTCGTGATATGCAACGCAATTCATGGAATTCTTGTTCTGTTCACACAGAAACTTTATCATCATCATCGGCAGCAGCATCAGTGAAACGCGACGAAGAACAACAGACAATGTCAGTGCATCAGCCGCAGCAACATTGGTTACACATGTACGAAAAAAAAATCCGCTGCTGCTGATGATGTACCCACAAATACACATCTTCACGTTCAACTAGGATTTTTTATGAGATGTCCTGCTGTTGCACCATCCACTCAACTTGAGCTAGAGGGATGCATGAGGATGAGGATGGAATGACGCAAGAAAAAGCTCTGAATATCTGCATTACTGTTGACTTGTCTTCGTCATTTTCTATATATGATGCTTATTATTAGTAGTCGACTCTTCTAAGAATACTTGTTAGTTAGTAGAGTATTATTTGTTCTGATAGGTATTGGTATAATCAACATCATTATCAGCAGTCTAGATCATAATTCTCTTGTTGGGAAAAACTTTGTTTCAAATAGCCATACACGAAAAAGCAAAAGAGCCACAGCCCATTTTTTGGAGGTAGCTAAACATACATACTTTTACTACTGCACACACGCAGTTATATATCTAGAACATGTTTACGACTCATTCATATTTTTTATAGATACACAATGTTGCATTCTTATTATTAACAATATATATACATTTTGAATGTAATATGACGACAATGGATTTGCAGGCATGCAAAAACTTGCCAATTGTAAGTCTTTAACCTTTTAGGATTTTAACACTCTTCTTGATCTTGTAGTCGGCTACTGTGAGTATGCATGTGATGTTGTTTTTATTATGCTCTTTCGCACTTTTCTTTTGCGAAATACATAAATCATCTCAATAATGATCTTTCTTCATCTCATCTCTCTCTCTCTTTGTTCATACATTGTTGTAGCCGTCCCTATTGTCGTCTGGTGTACATTTATAATAACATATCAAACGAAACTGTTAAAAAAGAAATTTGCACTTTTGTTCTCTTTCTTTCTAATTTTAGCCTAAAGTGATAAGACTTTACCCTTTACCGCTTATAAAAAAGACGACAACTAGTAATCAAAATGTACATATAGGGTATCAAGTTAGTTAGCATAGTAAAGTGATTACTGATTACAGTATGGTAAAAAGTAACATGAAACTTGGTGCTTCTTCTTGGTAGAGGAAAATTGAGAAGAAAATTGCCGTGCGGATCAAGTTAGTCCCTGGCCGCTTTGATGAATGAAAGTTACAAAAAGTTTGCAGTTGATGCTATTCTCGTCCTGACTGTAAGCATTAGTTGTGCGCATCTAGCATTATGTATGCTTACAAAGTACAAATGCTATCTAGTTGTCAGTCATTTCAGAGAAATGATATGAAGTGGAGTATATAAACAGCATTATAGACACTTTCATATTCTACTGGGTATTGCTCTGGTGGTGGTTGGTGAGGAGGATGAATGACGTGAGAAAATTGAGATGAGCATCTCGAGGTGATAAAAATATGCTGGTCTCTGGTGGTCACTGGCTCCTCTTTTTTCCTCTCTCATTCATCTACCCATCATCACATAATCCTTATTCACTGTGTCAATGTTAGCTTATAATAATGATAAAAAGATTTTTTGCTAATTGGCAAGCAAGCAGGCAGGAATATGGAGAGATACATGGAAAAATGAGCAAAAAACGTAACCAGACACATTTTGTGTGTGTGGAGTGTGGGTACACGTGCAAATGCCCTAAACCAATGTCAATGTCGTTGTCTTTGTCGCAGTTGCTTTCGTCATTCCACCACCCATCCATAAATATCAAATAAAAATCCAAATGTACATGCAAGGATATGTCCCGGTCTTCTTGGCAGCTTAAGAGGATGCTATGATCATAACGACGAGCAAAATCATGCAGTCTGGATTTCCTTATCAGCTTTCTCATCCGGTCTTCTTTGACTTTACTACTTTGCAAGGATGTTGGTATTGTGGTGGTGAGACACTTGTTTTTTTCATAGAAACTTTCTTCCACTAGTAGTAAGTACAAATTTATGGGCTGTAAAAAGGCGTGTATCTAGCTAATGCAGGTGCATTGCACCCGTTGTGCCTCCTCTCATCAAGAAAAAAACTACTGGAACAACTGGAGAAAAATTGTTTTTCACCTGATAAAGCCATTTCAACTACTACAAGGAATATGATATACAGTGATACATATTATGCCGATAAATCAGAGAAGATGAAAACAAGTTTCGAGTTTTACTTTGTTAAGTAGTATTTTTTTCATTATCATTAATTTTTCAATTTCTAGCTCTGAAGAAAAAAAAGATCGCAAACGTAGAAATAGAAATACAAAGAAAACTGGTAGTGCATTTTCATACATCCATTTTTATTATTATCACGATCTAATCAGTAGATTCGAATCTGCTAGAGCCAGTAATTTTTCTAAGGTTTTTTCTGTCTGTTTTTGAAAAGACGGGTTTTTAGTTCTTGGTTGGTTGGTTGCTCAAGCAAAAGACATGTGTTCTATCCATGCATGCATCCGTTCACACTTCTCTTATTAAATGTATCTCCATAATTTAAGTAGTCATTTTGTATCCCCTTCTTCCTTCTCCCGCTGATTCAATCCGTCAAAGATGATATGAATCGGTCGACTAGTAAAAGCAATATAATAAGGATACATAATTTTAATATTCTCCCGTCCTCCTATCTCGTTTGTAAGGGCTTTATCTTTGTCGATTGTTAAAACTTGGTGCAGTTGCTAGCTGCTTTTGTTATTAATGAAATAAATGATGATGATGAGCACATCTGATTTCAGCAAATTGTGTTCTCTTGTTTGTATGGTTTTTTAAAACTGAAACAAAAAACCGACCGACTGCGACTTCAACTTTATTATAACCATTACCACTACCACACCACCGGAAGTGGTATACTTACTACGAAAAAGTCTTTTTAGAGAAGCATATATACAGAAAGATAAGAATCCGAAATCCCATCCTTTTGCTCCCTTATTATTATGCACCATGAGTGAACGTTTTACTTAACTCAATTCACTTGTTGTTGTACTTGACTGGCTTTTCTTGAGTGGTATCAAAAATCAAGAAGTATGCATGTAGGTATGTATGTGTATTATTGTGTAATTTGCTCTTTATCTTTTCTAGAATATAAAAGAAGAATATAAAAAATACATGTACGCTTTTCGCTTCAACAAGTGTTCACCAGCCTTTCTGATGTGATGTGTGCAATGAGCAGAATTTTTTATGGAACTTGTTCTTCCCTTTTGATAAAGCTCATTAATTGAATTGACTCACACAACAGTGAGCATAAAGCATACCACAACAATTCATTATTAAACTACAGCTTGCATTCAATGCAAGTCTACTTGATTCAGTGGGAGTAGCTGAGCGAGTATGAGTATGTAACATATTCATTAAATGGAGTAAGTTAAAGTGTAATATTATGCCATTTCCCTTATTCCTGGTGATGGTCACAGTCAGTCAGTCACTGGGCTGATTTAAATGGAGAAGCCAGTTTCTTTTCCTTTCTCTTCTGCCTTCTCTCTCTTAGATCCACCTTTCGACCACCATTGTCTGCTACCATGTTTTCGAGTAGAGCAGATGTATCCATGAATTTGATAATGTGTTCATGGAAAATAGGATATGGTCAGTAGTTAGCAGCATATTTTAAGCAGGTTTCAACCATTCACTAAATTATTTCGATCCCTCTTACTTTTAGAAAGGCTTTTATTATCCATTCTTGTAAAAAACAATGCCCTCAAGATGACATAATATATTGATGGGGAGCAGATGCAAGTATGAAGTATTCGTATAATAATGCCTCGCCAATAATAATACCACCACTGGTCACATCACAGCACGGCAACAAACATGCAACAGTAGCAGGTTGCCCTGATCCTCATCATATCTCCTCATCAATGCCCATTATTACTCCGTATCTAATCTTTGGTACTTGTACCTGACTCCTTTGTTGAAAGAAAAAACAGCTTTGCCTGATGCCTGTCTGTTGCCGATTCAGGGCATGGACTTTTCTATTGGAGGAGCAAACGATAAAATGCTGAGGATTAAGATGCTCATCATCAGCTCATCTACATTTAATGAGTTTGAGCAGGAAAGGAATGAAGAAAGGGTTCCCTTCATAATTTATTCCACCACTTGTTCTTACGCCATACTATTTTAAAAAAGAACCCCACTAGAACACGAGAAAACAGTTTTAGTCATACATATTCAAAGGAAAAAGAACGTTAAAAAAGTATGGACTCTAGACTAGTGGAGCGTTACATTTATCAACGAACAGAAAAAAGACTTTGCGGCTGCCATGTGTTGTGCACATTTACATTAAATATGAATGTTACACGTTTAGAGTTGATAGTGTGCTGTGTATGTATATACCGGCATTTTTCGTTGGAAAAAAGAACACTTGTTGAAAACTAGTTCACCAACAAGCCATTCACCATTATTCCACCAGCGTAGTCAAATTGGCCAGCTTTACCCGTGAAAATTATTATCTATGAAATCTACAATGGGAAGTGAAGTATGTACTCTTAAAATACACACGTTTCTCTCTTAACTTTTATGTACAAATATGCTAATGTAATGATTTCTGCACGACAAGTGGCTCATCAATAAATCTCCTTTCTAGTCCCTCTGGTCCTGCTGGAATATTAAAAAAAAGCTTGTTCCCGTCTCGTCAGTTTAATTGCTCTTGCTACCTTTTTGTTGCTGCAGTTGATTTGCTGGTATGACTGGTTAAAAAAGCAGATAGATGATGAAATGAGGAAAAATTTAGTTCCAATACGATGAGAAGAATGATCAGGATGAGGTTTAGATGATTGTGATGATGAGATGCGCAAAGTGGAAGTTGAACCTGAAACAGCTTACATACACACAAACAGGCAATTTTAGATAATAATGTGAAGTGTAATCACTTGCGTATGTACACAAGTACGCCGCATGTATGCACATATATGTACATGTATACATTCTAATTTCTAATGTGTGTGAGTCAAAAGCAGGTATACAAGTACAATTTCTAGAAAAAAAAGTTGTTACTCATCTCATCTGCATAATAAAAAAATATTTAAGCCTTTCCCTTTAGTTGACCAGGTTGGGGTTCATCTAGCAGGTTTCCATTTTCTTTTTCTCACCAGCAATAAGCAGAAATGTTGATGATCCCGGTCTTCCAGTCAAGACAAAAGATCCAAGCCAAACTCTCAGATTCACACAATCCGTGTGGATGAGACTGGATGACTAAAATGCGACACACGTAAGTTTTATCATTTTTATTAAACTACCACTCATTACACAGCAACACACGCTGTGCTGCGTAGTTCCAAGTATGGGTATATTGATACTCGCCAAAAAAATGTTGCTACCACGTATCAAGATTTGTCCACATCATCATTATAGAAGAAAACATAGTATCATATCATTATGATGATATTATTGGGTTGGGATCATTGGATGATTAATACAACAAAACCTTTTCATCATCTCTTGCCCAGAAATGCTATTGGGGAGCAACGTATGTGGGCTTGGTTTTGATCCACCGTAGTTTACAAAAATCCATTCAACCAATATGGGAAGTGAGTGAATGCCACATCTTCTTAGATGCTTTCTTTCGGCTATTACGGAGAAAAAACTGATATGTATGATACGCGGAATTGCTCATCATTTCATATCGTTAATGTTGATGATGTGATGTACAAGTGTTCCTAATGTGTACCATATGGTAACACAAGAGCAATTTTTTCCTGAAATGATTATTATTATTATTATTTTAGCCCATACATTTTCTTCTCAGCAGTACACACAGAAAAAGAAATCTCTCATTCTGTTTGGAAAGCCTCCTCCTGTCCTCATGAAAGACAGGATGATAACAAATAATGCTTTTTCTCAAGGGAGGGATGAGTTACAACGCTTGTAATAATACCTACACAGATGCCGGAATGCTTCGTTTCTACGAATCTTCCTGATGTTGATAAATGCGGATGAGTAAATGCGTTTTTGCTTCATGTACTCAATAGCCTTTACTAGATGTGGTCTCGTTACAAAAACTGCGATGCAAAATTAGCATAAATAACCAATGCCATCTTCAACGCGCTGCGCTGGAGAAAAAAATGTGCTCCTTCTTTGCTCTGCTGAAGATGATACAGCCTCATAGTCAGTATTTCGCTGGATGCTTTGCTTCTGTTGCTGGGTTGACTTGTGTGGAAGATAAAATGGATTTATCTTAAATCTTCACGCGAATGTTCATGGGGTCAAGGTCAGTGGAACAACGTGTATTTGCATGTATACCAAGATGATTTTGATGAAGTAAATGTATTTGAAAAGTGTGAGTATATTCCTACTGTTACTTTACCTATATATTCATACATCAATTACCAAAATAGACAAATGTATTAAGTATTAAAGTACATGTGCCACATTATCATAAAAGGATGAGAGATGACGATGACGAGTCGTTGAGATTTAGAGAAAAGAACGATTCTTTTGTCTGGAAAAAATGAGACAAACTTCTTTTTTTGGATATGTGGAAAGTGGAAACCCAGTATCATCGAATAACCTGCTTTCGAACCTGAACTTGCAGACCTAAGCATGTAATATGGAAAAATCCGGTCGTCGTAAAAATAATTAATGTCATCCCATACAACTCTCATACTTTGTATCCAGCAAAGGTTGACTGATTATGACATGATTAACCTGAAAGATAAGACTTTATACGAATGTTATCTTACACGAGTTTCTGAGAGCTCCTTTGCAATAATTGTAGCAACAAAGCACTTGCGATGTGGAGATCACTACATGGATCCAACAAGGCATGTCGTCCATAATTTAATTCCTACATTTATACTCAAGTAGTTGTCGAGTTGTCCTTTTCTACTACACAAATTCCCATCGTCCGCAAAACTGGATCGGCACAGACAGAGGCATAAAGACTTGCTAATATGCATGAGGAAAACTGGAAGTTTCTATATACTTATCATCACTTTAACTGCGCCACCACCTGCACCTTCCCTGACCACCTTTATCTTCATCCTGTCTTTTTAAAACAGATAAATAAACAGATAACACCTTTCGCCCTGTTTATACATATTAGCGGGAGGAGCAGTAACAGCATAAGTTGGAAAGAGACAACCATCAATGAATATTATGACAGAGATTGGCGAGAGATGGAAATGAATGAAAAATGGCCACGTCAGCAGTCGCATAGTTTTTTTACGAATCGCCACAACCACTGATGACTGGAAAAGTATTACAACATCATTCATTTATGTGCGCAACATGTTTATACGAAAAAAATCCAAAATCCAGACAAATCACATAAAGACATAAATACCATGTAAGTAATTCAATTAACCAGATATTTTCAGACAGACAAGGTGGATAGGCATACTTTAAAAAAGGAATATCCAGCACACATCAAATCAAGGTTATCTCAGTCGACGGCGACATAGTTGCATACTATCAACCATATATACGTGATTTTATTTCATCAATATTGTAAATATAGTCAGGCTTGCATATTATAATTTTTGCACCATTTGTGTAAAGTCTCAATCAGAGAGACATTTAGCAACCTAAAATATCGATTTAATTAATACAGATTTTTTAAACTTTACTTATCAATAAGAACTTTCACAGACCTTTCAACTCATTTCTGCAACCACACCATTTATTTTGATAGATTTTAATATCGTGGTTTAACTCGATACTTTTTGCCACATACCTATTTTGAATATATTTCATTATGCGTATATTTATTTATGCATTCGATTGGGAAATATGGGAAGGTCGCTTTTTATTATGAATTATATTTTAACAGCAACTACTACAACATTTAAAGCTATAAAGTTGACACTACCAACCATCACAACTTTTATGCGTGATGAGCGAAGGCGAAACTTGGAAATGGCTACAATGATTTCGCAATAGTTATTTACTTGGCTTAACAGCACGCACCTATCAATCGGCAATCGGTACTATATATTATCATAAATATTTATAGTCCATCATATCACAAATCAGAAGTACCATATTATTATTGTAAATTGTAATACCGTTTTTATCTTTTGAGTTTTGTAAATCCCTAAAATATGCGACATGTGTGAACTGATAGCACACTTACCTAATAACCACATAAATGCAGAATAAAAATAAACAAGGAAAATCTTTGTACAAAAACTTTGAAGTGGGAAACAAATGATAATGACAAATTGTATTTGTGGCATTTGACATTTTAACCTATATATTTATAGTCATTGTCTCGATATGACTTTGAAATGAACAACATAGGTCAAATGGAACGCAGTCGTCCACCAATAAAATGATACAAATATATTCAGTTGGACAGACAAAAAGATAGTATCACAAAGCTGCGGAAAAATACATTACAATTCTGACGTGTTACATTAAAAATAAACTTACAAATAAACTGGCTTTTTGGCTTTGCTTTTTCATTTGCAATTTTCATTTGGCCGTTTAAAGTCTTTTCTTTTTCTCTCAAGACTTGAGCAAATCGTACTTATGATCTGAAGGAGATACCCTACCGGAGGTTGAGGATGATGGGTACAAGATGAATAAAGACAATTGGAGAAGAGCTATTATAGTGCCCAGTAAGTTAGTTATCTGCATGTAAGGATCTGCTGTTAGAACCCCGTACATCCACCACTGCAAGCATACGGCAAACTTTTTAAAAGATAAAAAATAAAAGATTAAAAGATTATTGGCAAAAAAAGTTAAAAACAAAATTATTGTTAAAATTAAACATTTTCTAAAATTATTTCTGTAGTACATACCATGGATAAAATCAATGGGAACGGAAGCGAGTCCGTGCTTTTCGTTCGAATTACATGTTTCTAAAAAAAACGGAAAAGGATTCCCATTAGACACAAAAATTCATATACATGGTCGATAAGTACAGTAGTCTGTTCTGTTTCCGGTGGCTGATTTTAGTCTGCAAAAATGCTTACCAGCGCAATGAGCGGACTTCCACAACATATGAGAGTAATTAGCACACAGATGCGACCCAGATTCTCTAGTCCTTCCCGAGGATCCCCGTTCATCACTGAGATGCCCAACACGACGGTAAGAAAAACACATGCTAATATTATTTGACGAACGAATTCTGCCTGAAAAAAAATTGAAAAAAAAATCAGTTGCATAAACTTCAATAAAATGAAGCCATAAGAAAATTTTGGTACACATTAAATTTTTCATGAATACAATTTATTTTACCTTTCGCGTTACATATCGTATGAAAATGAGAACATATATTGCATTCAGAAGCGTTCCAATCACGTTACAATAAATTACCATATTGTCATCTAAAATTGAAAAGATTATGCATACAAATTAAATTCGTATTTAAAGTTTGATTTATGAGTATCATAAGATGTGGGCACAGTTTACCTTTCATTTGACCGTAGGCAAGCCATAGGGCACAACCAACAGTGCCCATGAGGAATGGAAATGGCGAAATGTCCCCAGCAGTTCCCTGGCTTTTAACTTTCTGTACAGTAAATCTATTTGGAAAAATATAGAAACATATATTAAGGGATAGTATTCTAATCAAAGTAAACATTTTTGTGACTTGAATTCCTGCATCATCTAATGAAAAAAGCCAATCTTGATGTTATTTTGTTCACATTCCCATAATAAAATGTGCTGATGTACGTTTTTAATGTGTGCCATGTTGTGCACGGGTTCTTAAAACTCATGCAAAAATTATAAGTATAATAAAATAATATTATGTGAAATGAGTGTGGTGTTGTGAGGACGTACATTCCAGATAAAAACTGACCAATGGTTGTTACTGTCGCAGTTGCTCCGAGGAAATTCGTTAAGGCGCCCGAAAATGCTGTAGCTTCCGCCATTCTCCCAATTTACACTAATATTCGTGCGATACAAGATGCTTTAAATTACACTTGACGACTTCTGTCAGTATGCACTGATATAATACTTAAACTTGGAAATAGTCGCTTCGAGAGATATAAGGCACAAGTGGGAAATGTTATCGATTTAGGTTCTAATTTGAATCCGAATCAAATCATTATTGTCAGATATTGTCTCCAGGTCAGTATACTTGAGCTAAGCTTCCTGTGCTCCTCTCCGCGTCATCAGTCTTTCACTGGTCTGGTGTCTTTAGTGTAATAAGGTAAACGTCACAATAGTGAACAAGAGACTAAGCATCGCTTGTCGTTGTCCTGTGAATGAGCTATGAAAAGAAGAAGGATATCAATTAGTGCGTGAATTCAAGATTCAACCTCTTTCAAAGAGTTGGGCTTATATGATATACTTAATATTACTATGCTGAAATTTAACTTGCGTGTAACGCAATCGCATTTAAAATGTCTAACTTGTTTTCTGTTCAATTTCCAGTTGCGTAAGCTTTAAAACCAGTTAAAGCAAGTTAAAAACAAGTTTACAGTGGTTTTAGCGAGTTAGAGCCTCACGCAGTGGCAACAATGTGACAGAGCCATGAAGAAAAGGAAAAATAAACGTAAGATACAAAAGTAACAATGAAACGGATCGAAAAGACAAAGCTACTCAGGGAGAATGGTTTTTTATTGATACGCATTTCAAACTGCTAAGCTCTGCAGAGTTGAACTGAATGATGCACAATGCACGACAACAATGGTATTATGCATAGACAGACTCTTTGCTGTATTAAATACAGTGAATCCACAAACTGCACTTGAAGATTTGCAATAAAAGCTAATAAATATTTATAACACTGTACAAGCATAAAACTTAAAATTGGTGATGATAATGAAGTAGATTTCACCCATCGTTGCTTAAGCCCATACTCTTGTACCACATCCCGTTTTTCAGGGTTACTGAAGATTTTACCTTTTTACCTGTAAGGCTCACACCCATATCGAAGAAGAAATCTGTTTACAATAACTGCCCAAAATGAATACAAACAATAATTAGCTTGAGCGAATAACAGAGTTGCTACAAGTTTGCAAGCTGTACGGATTTTACTGATTGTAAGTTTACAAGGATGATTGCAAAGCAGATTAGTTTTGTTTTTGACATTGAGTTAAAGTTGAAATATGCACAAAAGCTTCTAAGACTTCCCTACAGTTTGCCAGCCATACCGTTATAAGATTTTGAATTGTTCGCAACAAAAATACACATGCGATGCGTGAGTACAAAGATAGTATGTCTGTTACAAACCGACCAACTATTGCTCCTTACCTTATAAGAGTCTATGAACCAATTGATTCTACGATTAATTAGCACATGTACTTAAATTTTTTTTAAAATTTCACTTCCTTCTCCAAAACCAAATCTGCGTTTTTACAGACAGGTGATACGAAAGTCTCCACATATATTATTCAGAGAATATTCATTTGGAAATGGAACACAGAAACATCTGCATCCTCCTGCATCTGTCTATGGTAAGCGAGAGCCAAGACACCACATGTACGAACGTAATAGGTAAGAGCGTAAGCTAGTGTACGCTGCGTTTGCGCTGCTGCCGCTGAAACTTACTATACAAAGTTTGCATTATGACGTGCCATAATGCACCACGTTTTTTATAGGAAAAAATGACCTTGAATTGAGTTGCTGTCGTGGATTCATTTGCAGTCACAATGAAAATGATATGTGCTTTCATTGACTTTCAAATTCACTGGTCAAATGTGGCTCTCTGAACTTGAACACATTTATATGGCTTTGAAACTGTAACGTTTTTGGTTATGAAGCTTGCAGTTGTAATGTTAATGTTTGATGTGATGCAAGCTGTACTTTTGGTGAGAAGATGTGCTAAATGAGAAATGCTAAGCGTGAGAAATTTGGAGCCACAGTTAAATATTACATCTTCCTCCTTTTGATACTACGTGGAAGATGCTGTTGTAGATGAAAATGTGAGCGATTGACTATGATTTTATTTTTGGCTTTGTTCGATTTGTAATCTTCATTACATTATAACTACCTGACTCGATGAATCTTATTATGTGTCTAGGTATGTCGCTAGCATCACTTAATCACCTCATTATTCTGTGTTCTGCGTCAGTCTTTTAATTGATCGATACCAAAATGTAATAGGGCATACGACATTTTGAAAATGATGTTTGAACTTGAACACATTATATCGATTTGGGCACAAGTACTCAATTATTCAATAATTGTGTGATGTGTACCATAAAATCAAAATCATGCTTTCTTTTTCGTGATGCCAGATCATGAAAAATATTGAATTTGGATACGATGATTGACTTCGATGCATGTGCATGTGGAGACATTGCATGAATAGATAAGATAAAAATAAAAAGTAACATTTTTTGGAAAGTTACATGAAAAATCTTCACATTTTTCTTTACACTTTTGTTCGAGTTACATGCATTTTATTTCAACTAAAATCGTCATGTACATTGCCTCACTAAGAGTAAAGAGATACACTCAATATAATGAATTAATCTCGTTTTCGACAATGAATGCATATCATACGTGTCATGTCCATTACTTAAGATTGCTTCTTTTTGGTCAGAGTTATAATAAATTGATAAACAGGATTGACAATATTTACTTTCACAGATTTTACAGTTTTAACAGGCTGTAATTTGTCATATAAATTCTCTTGTACACATAACAATCGGGTCAATATATTTTATTACGTAATTTTGTAAATAAGTAGGTAGGTACCTAAGTTGTTGGCAGCTTAGCATACATGATTTTAAAATATCGTTGGATATTTTGATTGTTGCAAACGATTATCTGCACAGGTTTTTAAGCTACTTGCATCTCACTAAAATGTTTAAAGTCTTTTTGGACACTACTGTAAGTGTTTTTTTAACATTGGGATCCACTTTTCCTTTCTGGCCTATTTTAATAGAATTACCAATATTAGCCTTACACATAAAATAAAGCCTAAAATCGTATGCTAGAAGTGGCTAGGCTATCGCCTAAACCTTTTGCATTTTAGGTTTTTGTCATGACCATTATTGCTGGTTGTAGTTTTTACCATGTACATTGACATATTTTCCTAGAGTTACATCTAAATGCATTCAGCTTGCTTAAAAGTATAATGTATAATCTTTCTCTGCAATATAGCATCTGAAATGGTAGAACGTTTATAGTATTGTAAATAATCAAGTGAAGTCAGTCTATCTACTTTTATGTTTTATAGTCATTTAGCTTTGCACTACGAATTAATCATACAGTCAAGATACTTTGAAATCAATGTTTCCAAACTAATTTCTACTTTATAATGATAATATATATTTGAGTCAACTACAGAAGCTGTTTTCGGAGCTCCTCTGAACTAAAATAGCTATGTTTTATGTATTATTATTTTTTATGTGTCACGTCATCAAAATTGAGTTCATATACCTAGTCAACCTTCACTAATTGTAGGAACATTTCAGTGTCCTCCCTTACTTACTGGGGATCTTTGTCACAGCGTCATGAATCGCAGCAGCAACGTAGTCAAGATTTGCATTCGTGAGTCCACACATGTTGATTCGCCCAGAACGAAGCATGTAAATGTGGTATTGATTCCTCAGATACTCCACTTGTTCAGCTAGAATTTGAGAGAATGAGAAATATTTTTCACCATACCTCAATTATTTTGTTGTAAACGTAAAAACAACAAGAACTTACGATTCAAGCCGGTGTAGCTAAACATTCCAATTTGACTGACAATATGATCCCAAGTGCCAGGTGTCCCTAATTGCACTAACCTCGATTTGAGTCCTTCCCTCATGGCGATTACACGATCTGCCATAGTTTTGATGCAGACTCTCCATTCGCCGTTCAATGTCTCATCGTTCAAAGCAGTGGAGACCACTCGAGCTCCATGACTTGGTGGATTGGAGTACATTCCTCGGATAATCAACGTAATTTGGCTGAGTGCGTTGGGAAGCAGGTCCTTGCTCTTGGCTACTAGCGTCAAGTTTCCAACTCGCTCGTTGTACAGCCCAAAATTTTTGGCAAAGCTCTGACAGCAAAGGAGCTCGAATCCTTGTTGCACGAATGAGCGTACTGCAGCAGCGTCCTTGTCCAAGTCGCCACTAGCAAAACCTTGATATGCAGAGTCGAAAAGTGGAAATAGATTCTTTTCTCGGATGACTTGAGCGATTTGAGCCCATTGCTCAGGAGTAGGGTCTACTCCTGTTGGATTGTGTGCACACGCATGAAGAATAATTACGGAGCGTTCTGGAGCATTCCTCAAATCTTCCAACATTCCTTGCAAATCCAGATTTCTATTGACAGGATCCCAATACCGATATGATTTATAAGTTTGAAAGCCTCCGTTAATAAAGATCAACTTGTGGTTTTCTATAGTTTGAATGGTAAAACAAAGTACACTCATTATCCAGGAAATGTTACTTTGTCCGGAACACGCAAGCAAATAAAATATACAACAAAAATGTTTTTATTTCAATTTACCCCACGTTGGATCAGAGCTGTAAACTGTTGTCCTTCCGCAAATTCGTGACAAAAATTCGGCAGCCACTCTAAGGGCTCCTGTTCCACTAAGGGTTTGGACTCCAACCGCGCGGTTTTCTGCCAAAGCCGGGGAATCTTTCCCAAGAAGCATTTTTGTTGCTGCTTGGCTGAATGATGCCAGTCCAAGAACTGGCAAATATTCCTTGTTCAGGCTCTCATCGGCAGCCAACATTTGCTCAATCTTTCGAACGACTGGAAGAACCCATGGTTTACTCTCCTCCGTCCTGTAGGCTAGATAATTTGGAACATAAATTAAACTCTAATACTGTTTAATTTGCGGACAGGAATGAGTAGCTTCTAGGTTTAGGAAAAAATGCGCATCATACCTCCGACTCCCAAATTGACTTTCTTCTCAAAAGTATCAACCGTGAAAGCTTGAGTCAGGGCGAAGACCTCAATTGGAGGACCAGCTTGAATTCCGTCACAGAAAGACATGGTTTTGAAGTTTTAAGGAGGGTTTAATAGACGAAATGGAAGTTTTTGCTCACTCCACAGTGATTGTCAGAGACGCTGGGTAAATTCACATAAAAATTGAATTAAAATTTTTATATTTGAGTAGTTTTTTTCTACAATTTCAACTGAGCTTTAAGTTGGAGAACATTTAACTAGCTGATTGACAGTTCAAACGTAGGTATGTATGTGCTCGTATGACAAGCCTATTCCAAAGCTTTAAATCATAATCAATATACTAGTAACCATATTTATGCTTCCCTTTATGTAATAAAAATAAGTAGGAAAAAAGTCTGCATGAATTGAATCGATTCACAACTTATTTTTTAATTATCAGACAGACCCTGTTATGCATGTTATCATGATATAATGTGTAGTATGTCATACACAGAGTATTGATATCTCATGGTATGGTCTGTATCATAAACTTTAAGATTATGTTTCAATCATTGATAAGATAAGCGCAATGTGTCATGTAAGCAAGACGGAGAGTTTAAACTTGAAAACTTAAATCGAGCTCTTCAATAGACATGACAAAATGGCTTATGAAAGATTATTGACTTGTGCATATGAAATCTTTAGTTTGTTGGAGGTGTGCACCAAGAAGACTAGGCGTCAGTTGGGTGGGTCCATGATTTCTCTTTTCCTAGATTAAATTTGGCAACTATTACAACTACACTTGTAGCAACACCTTTAAGCAGCAACGAAAAACTCACTGCCTGGACAGTGGACACCAAATTTTATGCCACTTTACACATTTTCAAAATCGAAAATGAAGCAAATATTTAATGCAAACCATAAGACGAAGTGATTGATTTGCTTTCATATAAGCTCAGCTTTGCGTATTTTAATTGCAATGTAAAGCCGACACTGCTCGTATGAAAACTTTAAACTCTTCCTACCAAACCGGATGATATGTCACAGTTAAAATTGTAATATTGGGAAATATCTTAGAATACTTTAACTTAACTATGATTTGCACAATTTTTACATTCCACATTACCTGCGAAAGAAAAGATGTACTCTGTTCTGTGATGCCGACGATGCGCTGAGCAAGAATTTTGCACACTCTCCTGAAAGGCAATTCACTCACGAGTGACTTGTGGAGAAGTTGTGGTGTGGAATTCTGTACGAGGAAAATGAAGAATATTTGTTAAATTTGGCCATGAACCATAATATGAATGTGAAAGTTGTTTGAGCGAAATTTACTCTTAAACTGTATGGATCTTAATTTCTTTGCACGATTTAGAAGTGTTAAGCGATACCTACATAATAATATGCATACAATCAACCCAAGAACTCAGATCTGGACTGAAAAGTGGTATGGAGGAAGATCATATGATCTCACGCGTTGTTCGGTTCCTCACAAAATCTCTCACGTACGTACTCATTATATTAGGCTAGTAAGTAGGTTTTCCATTTCCATAATCCTTTCATGAGTGGCCTAGTCTAGTGTAACTCCTAAACCTACTTTCTTTTACTCATTCATAACAAACAACCCTTTCACGCATGCTTTGAACTATTACATCAAAAATGCTGCTTGCTACCTCATACCATGCTTCACTATTTTAGCATAATATTAAATTGTGAATAAAAATATTTATGTACAGATGCATAGATGGCCAGACAGACCCACAATCAGTAATTTCATATCATGGACTTGTAATGTTCCATGAAGAAAAGAGAGTTTCGCTGCCATCGTGCATAATGCCACATGCCATTCGACAGAAAAGAAACCGTTTCAAATTGATTTTGCATCTTTATGAAAAAGCCAAGCTGGTTGGGTTGTTTGTCTTTTTTTAATGTCAAATGTAAAACTTCATATAATGATCGCAAAAGGCTTCTCTTCAAAAAATTTCCAAACAAACAGCCATGTTTACAGAATTTATTTGTTTTTTGAGATTGTATCAATCAATCGTTAGGTTGAGTTCGTTGTACTGATTAATAAATTGCTCAATTATTGAAAAATTATTTTTCTTTCGTCTTGCTTGTATTTTAGCATTTATGCAATCGGCTTACAATTTTTGGACTTCATTTCATACATCATCCTATTACACAATCTCAAAAACTTACTTTTTAAAAAGCGTCAGCGTCTCGTATGAGTAACAACTGAAAATTTGCTGAGACCCTTCTAGCCCTCATCATATCGTTAACTTCTTTAAATCAACCATTTTTTCTAGATTTGTTTTCTCGAATATTTTGTTTCTGGTTTAGACTTAAACCTAAAATCGCGTTCTTGATAAAAATATAGGCTTTAATTGCTTTTTAGCTGAATCCTGCGGAGTGCAGAATAATTCGTCTTGTCTCAGTACTTAAAAATAGAGATTTGACATTTTGTAGCACTGAAAAGTGAAAACACACAACAAATATCAAAGAATTTGGAATGAAAACGAAAACCAATACAACGCCCATTGTGTTAGGTATTAGAGACAAAAAGATCCACTCCACAATTAGTAGGTTGCAATTCTATAATACGATACATGCTTAATTGTGAATTCATCTCACGTGCATATATCTACCTAAAAATGGCAAATTCGGTAAACTGAAAAACTGCAGAAAAACTGATGTGCAGTGCAAAACAACATTTCTGACAGTGTGAGAGTGGAGTGAGGGAAATGCGTGCAATTTCTGTTTCTATGAAATGGATAGGGGGTGAAGGGAGAGCAAGGCAGAAGAAGCTCTTGGTAGCGCGATACCTCGTTTTCCTCAAATGTGCAGCAGACCCGGAGACAATAG
>JAQIXX010001678.1:0-31106 GCA_034700605.1 Willowsia nigromaculata
CCTCATCTCTGAGCCGTTCCAAGGCAGCCAAGGAAGATACAAGTATGGCA
Source organism: Willowsia nigromaculata (assembly GCA_034700605.1). NCBI lineage: Eukaryota > Metazoa > Arthropoda > Collembola > Entomobryomorpha > Entomobryidae > Willowsia > Willowsia nigromaculata. Next base: position 51 of record JAQIXX010001678.1, read on the forward strand.
GGTTGTGAATACACTGTTTCATTCAGTTTTTCAGCAGGTCCGTTTGCACAGAGGTCAAGTAGATCATAGTCGAGGATACCACTGGCAATGTCGTAGAGTGCTCGAACGTGACGGGGCATTGAGGGGATGTCACCGCACATGCCGACATGTTGTGTGCCTTGGCCGGGAAATAAAATGATCTGCAAAAAGTTCGAAAATTAGTAACCTTTTGACTTGAAACTGTTTCCCAACCCATGAACAATGAATGTACTTTGACTAACAGATGTCAATGCCGGATCCAGTTTCCTTCTCCTCGTCTCCTCCTCCGCATTATCTCCTTGATCAAAGTAAACTGATAACCGGGTTCCTCTTGCGTAAGGACCTGTGAGAAAAGGATCTCCTCCTACTTTTCCTCCGTCAACCGGAGCACCGTAAGTTGATGAATCCTTGATTAACTTCTTCAGATTCCGAACACCTCCCCTTGACATCAAACTTTGCAGCAACTTCACCATTGCTCTTCCCCTTTCACTTTTTTAAAGAAAAACTATATTTTGTCAAATACCTAAACTAACTGTTAATCTAGATTGTTAAAAACTGATAAAACATTCGAAACGTCAATTAAAACAACAATTCATTACTTAACTCAATTTAGTGCTTTTAAATGCACCAAAACAACAACAAAAAGCATCAACTTTGTCTGTTGTCTGCTTATCATGTGTACTTTTGTTTTGTACATGCACCCATAATAAAGCATTCGCGCCAAGAAAGTTCAAGAATTACACTCAATGATTTTGTCTCCGTTTACCCCAATAAAACGTTTCTCCTCCTCGTTTTCTATTGTTGTCTATTGCTCGAGAAGCAGTGCTCCGAGAAAAACTAAACTTTCTTTCGCTTTCACTTACAATTTACTTTGGATTTAATTTTGCCAAATTTGTTTCAATAAAAGCAGTGAATGTCTTTGCTGAAGTGACATATTGATAATTTTGATGGGTAGCAAGGAGGGATTTGTAATAAAAAATTTAAATTGTTAGCTAATTTTGAAGTATTAGTATTCATCATCATCCTCGTCGTCTTCATCTTCGTCCTCCTCCTCATCCTCCATCAGCATTTGTCTCTTGAGAGCCTCCTTGAACTTGAGAATATTCATAACGACATCGTCCAGTTTTTCTGGAAACAGGAACCGGAAACGGTGAACATATTTTCCCCAAAAATATCAAAATTGGAACAATTTTAGCTGCAAAACTTTTAGACTCACCGTATCCAGATTGTTCGTACAAATACTTGACGCCTTCCTGCAAGCAGTCATAATGCGAAGAGTACCACAAGCTTTCATGCATCTCGTCAACGGGTTTTCTGAGTCTATCCCGAACTTTGTTCAACCATCGCATCGCGTACTTTCGAACCACATTATCCAGCCTTTCCTTCTCAGCCAGTCTTTTAGCTATTCTCGTTGCTGGAAATTTATAACAAAAATTTTGCAATAAATTAATGATTTCCCTCAAATTAATTTATAGAGACCAATTTCTAATATGTACTCACACAGCTCGGCTCGGAAACGCTCCACATTCTTCTGTCGTTTTTTCGCTCGTCGTTTAATATCTAGGGTGTACTCCGCCTGGATTTCCTTTTCCCGATGAAGCCTCTCAGCAGCACTTACCAGTTTGGAGTCAAACCATTCAGCAAGCTGGAGAAATAGAGAATATGCAAATAACCACACTTTAAAAAATTAAGCATTTACTCTGAAAATACCTTATTTTCTCGTTCAATCTGTCTTTGATTTTGGTGATGTTCTCTATTCGCCATAGATGTCATGTCATGTAAGGTCGACGTGTAGAGATAATGTCTTCTCTGTTCATTTTCTTTTGCTTTCTTCTCCTCTAATCTTCGCATCTGAAGGACCCTCTTCTCCTCCCCTCTCTTAACTTTCTCCGCTTGCAGAATTACCCGTTCTTGTTCTACCGCCAGCTTTTGTTTTTCCGCCATATGCTGCTTCAGGAGAAATCTGTAAAAAATGCATCATGAATCAAAATTGTGCTTTCTCTGGAGAAAGTTTTTTAAACTTGCGCTTTCGCCAACCGTTGCCGTTTCGCTTCTTCTTTCTCTATCAGGAACTTTTTGGCCTTTTCGACCCTCATGTTTCGGATTGCTTGTCTCCCCACAGCCTTTTTCGCTATTTCCTGTTCAATTAAAGCTTTGGTTGTTTCTCTTTCAAACTCTTTGAGCTGGTCAATCTCTACAAGTTTCTCTCGGACTTTATCACTGTACAAAGTGGCCAAATACTTTCTGTACCGGTTGAACTCCTGGAGGGTGCAGATAACCTCCCCGTTTTCATTTACTGCTCCATGTTGTGTGAGGAATTCCCTGGCGTGTGGATTCGCGTCTACTTTTGCTGCTGGGTCGTGGAGTATTTCGTAATTGTTTGTTGGAACGCGTTCGCGATTCATGGGATCGGCCATTGAATAGATGACATTTTTATGAAGGAGCTGTTAATTTTTAGAACTGTAAGGTAAGGCATGGCATTTTATGATATTTTTCATGTATTTTTTAAATATGTGGTCTGATTTTTGTACTGTTTTGCCGATAGTTCCACGTGAGAAATATATTGCTCCAGGAGGTGCTGGAAGCATTGGAAGTTTTTGTTCTAATGGCATATACTCCCATGTTGGCAGGCTTCTAGGAGGAAGATATCCGTCAGGTTTGGGGACGGATTCCTTTATCAAGTCGATTCTCGTCTTTTGGTATACGGACAATCTTGATGGGAGAGTAATTAGTTTATTATTTTTGCTGTGAATAGAACAGTTGAATAGGAAGAATTGGATTGTTGTAATTGATAAGTGGGGCAACCTGACTCCACAATCATCCAGATTGATAACGTCAATATCTGCTGCCATTTTTACAGAGCTGTCGTGTCCTTGGATGGATGATTATACTGATTACTACACTTTTGAATTTTTGAAAATTTGAATGCACCTGAAAATTTTGAAAATGTGTTTTATGCAAAAATTTATGGGGGATGGATGATGGTGAAAGGGTGCGGTTCCTGTTTAGCTAGATAAGAGCATGTGGTCCACCCGGAGAACGTCAACCCATGCTCTTGCCATGTAAAACGTATCTTTGGAGATGCCATGGTCTACTGTCCAGGTTTTCCAGCATTTTTTAGGGGAAGTTTATGGATATCTTATATATATGCTGTACCTCGTATATCCCGAGATTCGAGATATTGTAGAAAACGTCAGAAGAAATTGTAAACATAGGCTATCAGATAAGTAACAGGTACCACAAAATCAAGCATTGGAGGGTCTCCTTGAGGAGACGTCGTTTCAGACGCTCAATGATTCTTTAGACTTCATCTGAAGAGTGAAATGTTTTATGATGACTAATTATTTCTGATACAAAAAATACTTGAATTTCATTTATTGTAAAGTTTCATATTTTGCCCTGAAAAATTTAGTTTATTTGTCGCATATAAAATTACAGTTAATTTTGCTTACAGCAAACAGTTTTTCAATACATTATGAGTGACTTTTTTCGGCACAAAGAATTTTCTAGCTGCAGCATGCAACGTTGAGGTCCCCTCCCGTCGGCTCATGAGATAAGGAACTTCTTGATCAACTGATGACGTAGAAGAATTGACATAAAATTGTAACGGAAGTCCTATCGCCCCTGCGGCCAATATCACATTAACTTTCAACAAGATATCAGTCTCTTGGACGGGAGTGATAACGTACAACGTCTCCGATTGCTTATCGAACCCACGAACAATTCCATATCCTAGGCAGTTGTTAGTAAACTCTGCTGCGTTTGTGATAAACCGTTTCTGTGAGCCTTCTTCCATCGTTTGGAAGTGGGATTCTGACATTTCACAGAGAGCAACCAAGTTTCCGTTGAGACTGCTAATGATTTCGTCGTAACTGAGGTCCGAGTTGTTGGTGCCAATTGCAATGGAATCCAATGGAACTCTGATTTTTAAAAAAGAGTGTTGTAATTGACAATTTACAGAAATGACATTATGAGAAAAAAAATTGTGGAAAAATTAACCTTAATGGCACAACAGATCGTATGCTGAATCCTTCTGCAAGTCCGATTTTGTCGGCAAAATAGGAAATGAGAACCATCTCTCTCAAGGTCCTCGCGTTCGGGCCCCTGATGAGCATTATTTTTCTAAATTAGCGTCTTTGTAGAGAATTCGATTTTGATAAGTATTTATTTAGAAATTGATTTTTTTCCTTACCATGTGTTAGTATTTTTTCCTCGTTCACGATTACATGCTGATCTCACAGAGAGAAAATTATAATGTTCTAGTGGCTCATGATACTTTGAAGACAAACGAGTACTAAGAAAGGTCCTATGGTTGGACACATTATCTTTATTCAAGAAAAATGGGAAAGACCTCCGGTCATTTTCGATGTTTAATTGGATCACACAATTAGGCCGCATAATTTTGATTATCTCGCATGCTATGTGAACTCCTAGACCTGAAATTAAAAAGAACGAGACACCATTATTGATTGGAAACTAGCCTTTGCCTTTGACGTATTTGAGCAATTGAGCCGTATGAAGCATTACCCTGTGAAAATCCCATTGTGTTGATAACCCAAGGCATTCCCTGGAACCTTTCATTAGACGCACAATATTCATAAAGTTCAGCAACTCCTTTGATGTAAGAAATGGGGAAATCTGCCACACTTATTGTTCCCAAATAAATTGCCCTACAAAAAAATAATGATCATTTCGGTTGGATTTGATTTCGTACTTCCAGTCAGACATTTACATTAACATCTTTTTTGGATAGTTTACCTAACAGGATCTTTAAGGTGAGTGAAATTGGGTCCCAGAATTGGTTCGTCACAAACATGAGCAGAGATCATTCCTGGTGGAGTGAATTCTGTCTGCCCGGGGTCAAGATCAATAAACAGTACTTCAGTCGTATTGGGTCGACTAAGATAACGGTTAGCAAGCCATTTTACAAAGGTAGACTTTCCAAATCCCTTTCCTCCAAACGGACACACTTTTCCTGATGCACAGTCTGATAAAATCAACAAATAAAGCCATGTTTAAGATTTTAACAATATTTGACTATTAATTCTGCATATTATTTTGGTTATTTTATTACCAAACTGGGTGGTCAAGTCTGTAAATATATTATCCCAATACGGAGGGAACTCCAGCAACCTGCACCTATTCGCGATTGAGCTTGTCCTCTTCACAAACTGGAAGCCTAGCTTTTCCATAAACTGTTTCGGCTGAGGCAATCTTCCCGGCCCAATTCCAGTGATTGACGGCCCAATCATCTCGGCAGCTTCAGGGTAAGTATTCCTCATTCCATCACACCACTCGTTTTCAAACCCCTCAAAAACAACTAATGCTCCAGGTAAACTTTGTAACTCCTTTAATGACACACCACAGCTTTCCAACTGGGATTCACTAATTGTCCCGCCATCACTTCTCGAGCAAGTTTTCACACTCACAAGACTACTGTGACCTTTAGCGCTAAAAACTGTATACTTTTTCCCGTCTACTGCAGCTCGGTAACCGTAAATGTCAACAACTCCTTTCAACACTTGTACCAGCGCTTTGCCAGCAAAATACAAGTTCTTGTATGGCTCAATCGACACCAAAATAGAATTACAATTCAGTTTCCGGTATTGGATCCCAATGTCAAATTCTCGCATGTACGGAAGCGATGCGGCGTGTGATACCTCATCCTCGTCAGATCCTTGGAGGACCTCCTGCACGTCATCATCGTTGGAAACGAAACTCAGATTTTCTAATGACACTTCTTCCATCTACAGTGAAAGGACAAGAATTTTTGATAATCCTAACTATTCAAAAGCTTGGAGGAATATAAGATGCGTTTCGAACTCTAACTATTTATCATGTTAGTAATTTACCTCTTCGTCATTTACGCGGTCATCAAACACTACTTCCAATTCGTCAGAAAGATCGTCCACGTCCATGACCACGTTGCTGGCTTCACTTTTCCCAGCTCTTTCAATGAAATTTGCCACTTTATGCTTCGATTTCAAGGCCCCCCTCACGTCCTTGGACAGTTTTTTCTTCGCTTTTCTACAAGTAACTATACTTCGTTCCGGCGATTCTTGATCGGAAAGTTCGCCCTCCATCTCGCTACGGCTATTGAACAGGAACTTCGAACAGAACTAAATGCATGAATGCAACTCAAACTCAATTAGTAATCTCAGGCTTCGTTGATCTCTTTCAGATAACTTTAAATTTAGGCGATTACGTCAAGACCCAAAACCGACGATCGAAAATCGAAAATGAAACGACTAAAAAGGGTAAACACGAAGACGCGGAAGAACGTGTGCGAGTCGTCGTGTCAGGCTGCAGGAGAGTTCCGCTGTTTTTCCTGGGATTCCGGCCCACTCTGGCCACATGTTAACATGTGCATTCTTACCATTTGTGTTTGTTTACATGCATTTACTCTTTCTCTCTGCTTGTATGCATGTTAAGCATGCATGTAAACATACACTTGAATTAATCATGTTAAAAGCTCATCTCCAACCTGTTTTACAGCTGACTCTGAAGTTAATTAATGCGTCGTACGATAGCAAATGTTTAATTGAATGTCATTAAAATGTTGAGAAGATAGATTATGTAAGTTGGATAGCAAATTAAGTCTTTTGGTGCATCTTGCATGCAAACAGGAAAGCATGCAACTTGATTGGAAAGTGTTCGAGAGTGAAGTCTGAGATTAGCTCGAGAGTGAGATTTCGAAGAGGAAAGGGTGTGGTTGGATCTAGATTGGCATTTATTGAAGGTCAGGCACCTTGGAATTATTATGGGAGCCAGCTTGTCATGCTCTTGCAAGAATACTGGGTTATCAAAAGGGGATTCGCAGGATGAGGAGGAAATCAGTTCGAACTGTGTTCGGAATTTGTGTTCTATACGACGTAACTTGATATTTCCAAATGAGGTAGCGTAATGATACCTTTTTCTTAAAAAATTAATGTCACTTAAAATTACATGGATGGAGCATGCAAAAATTGGTTGCAATAAAACTAATTTTTTGTTCTGTAGATCTTGGAAAATATCTTGTCGTTCTTATCCGTTCGAGATAAACTGATTGCTCGAGAAGTTTGTACGGACTGGTGCACTCATGTAAACTATGCTGGAAACTTGCAGGACTTTGTGAGAATCAGAGTCTGCTCGGATGAACTGAACTATCTGGCCGAAACACCTCCAGTGTTTACTGCATTTTATTTCCACAAGTTGGATATCACGAGACACTCAATGAACTTTTGGAACTCGTATAGCGACATGATTACAAGTCTGGATTTTTATGATTGCTCGATTATTCCCAGAAATACTAATGATTCAAAGCAACCTGTAAGTAGGTATTTTGGATTTAATTATGATAGAGGTTTTAAGTCAAGTTCACCTTGCAAGTTTTGCTGATTTCTTGCAGATATTCAATCTAGGATGTCCTCACCTGAAGCACCTTGGACTTGTCAATTGTGATAAGTATTTTTTAATGGGAGGGACCTTCATTCAACTTGATGAGATATTATGTCTGGAGAATTTGGAATCCCTAAATCTTTCGCAGAACAAGTATGACCGGATATTATTCATTCATTATACTTAATTTAGAAAAGCAGTTGATTTAATGATTGCATTTTTGACATAGGAATCTCTCGGATAGTATTTTATTTTCAATACTGTTGAAGACCAGAAAGCTCCGAAAGCTTGATTTGAGTGACTGTGTGAACATGGTTTTTATGAGGGCAGTGCATAATCGATTTTATCCTGCAGGTACAAGCGCATCAATATTTTATTCAAATCGGCACATTTGTGAAAAATTCAAAACTTAATTAAACATTTCGTTTTATTTAGGAAAGCTACGCCCACCGTATAGTGATCATGTCTTGTCATTTCACACATTATCCAGCGATTTCCTGAGAACCAGCAGAGCATTAGAGATGAACAGTTTTAATTTCGGTATGAAATTAAATTCGACAGGAATGGCACTTTTATTGGAAAACGGTATGAGTTATTTATTGTGTGACTGATTTGCGAGAATGCTTTCAAACATTAACAAATTTCATTCCTCCGCTAATTCTCACAATTTAATTGCAGGAAGTGTTAAATGGAAATATGCTAATTTGGAAAGTCCTGAGCTGAAGGTTTCAGATATTGTGCAATTTATCCAGAAGTTTCACCAGTCTCTGCTAAAAATTGAACTAGGTATGTAAGTATAAAGCGGTATGCATATGCATTGAACGCTTAAAAGTTTTGATAAAATATTAATAAATTCTGATTCGACCCTAACATTGTTTGTATACGCAGGTCGTTCCAAATTAACTTCAGATGATTTATTCCACGCGAATTTGTTTCCACTGGAAGACATTTCCTTGTACGATTCCCGAAATATTACCAATCTACAGTTTCTAGTGACCATGCAAAATCTCCGACGAGTAGTGCTTGATGGGGCAAACGGGTTTGAATTGAATAGTGAATGCTTCCAAAATCTTCCTAATTTAGTAGAACTATCCTTAAATGGGATAAAGGTACAGATAATCAGAGTTTGACCATGCTCACAATATTATGAATGAACTTTTAGAAACTTTACTTATTTTAATGTATTTTTAGCCCAAAGATAGTCCTGAAGTATGTAGAAACGAGCTAGAAAAAATATTTAGAAACCATCGGAAGCTGACAGCCCTAGATATTGGGAACTGTCCTCACATTGTGAACGATGATGTAGCACAAGCAGTCGTTCAGTTTCTCCGAAAACTCAAGCGACTGAATCTGGAAACTTCAAGCATTTCTTTCGTGGGATTTGCAAAATTCAGAAGCCCATCTACAGAGGAACCTCAACTGTTAGAAAACCAGTTCTGTTTGTCGCAACTTTCAGGTTTGCAAAATGAATGATAACGTTGTCTTGAAAGGTTTAAAAAAGATGCACCTTTAAAAAATTCTATAATTTCTCTTAATAGATCTCGAGCATCTGAACCTCAGCCATTGCAGAGAACTGAATGAACTGACGTGGCAAATTAGTGTCAAGCTATGCAACCTTAATTCGTTAAACTTAAGTAACTGCAATACTCTATCAAAGAGAGGCATCTTATCGATAATTGATAACTGCCGGAATTTGGAGAGGCTAATTCTTATCCATTGCCCTGCTATAATCCTGACTGATTCGGAGGTTGTTACTACTGCTCGAGAAAAGTTGTATAGATGCAAAGGAATTATCTACTGAGGGACAATCAACAATTACTATATGCGCAATTATGTTTTTGAATGAAGAGTATTATCGCTTTCTCTAGTCTTCCGTTCAATGATTATTATGATCAGTACAATAATATGGTGCTTTGCTTAATAAATTGTCAAAATAATAAATTACTTCAAATTGTGGGGTTTCCCTTTATTAAACTTTTCATCATTAATAATCAACCATACAATTCCAATATGTATTTTTTCATAAAATATTTTTTTCTCATTGCATAAATATAAATATACTATATTTAATTATTTTAAAATCAAAACTTTCATCAATCCCATTCACCTGTTGGCCACGTTTGAGAAAAAATATGTTGTACTTTTTGCGGACAGAGAACACTTGCATGAAAGACGCCATGAAGGTCGCAGTTGTCGTAGAGGATTCCCTCATGATTTTTAGCTGCTTCAACGCTAAAAACAGAGAATAAATTACACTGGCCTAAAACCGCAGAGTCGCAAAAAAGATCCTGTAGATTCAGAATCGAATGAAAAGAAAAATATATATAATTAAAAATAAATGAGCCACTTTTCACTTTATCACAATACTCACTCTCACTTCACACATTACGATTAAAATTCTAATAATCGCAATTATCTAATTGAACGGCAAGAATTGAGGAGCCGTAGACTCCTTCTTTTTCACGCGCTCATGAAGCTTAAAAATTCTGCTCATTAGTCGCATTCGGCGATCGTCGTTAGCAGAACTGGTAGTGGTGGAACTAGTGCCACCGTTTGGAAACGAATTAATTCCCATAGTGGAACTTGTTGACTGAGCAATAACGATGGAGGTGGGGGGAGGAGTCGATGGCTTATCTTCTGTAGAAGTCCTTTCTGAATCTTTTGGCAGCCTACGCGGAACTATGATTTCTATCGGTTGGGAAACAGGAGATTGCTCATAGTATCGAGCTTTCGGGTCTTTTCTGTCAGTTTTGCTCTTTTTGTCCGTCTTCTTGACAGGAGAACTGTCCTTTCTTGTGGAAAGCTTACGCTTTCGAGGTGGACTCTTCGTTTTGGCGTCTGTCTTTCCTTTGACCTGAAAACAAAAAGCTTATCGAGCAACTATTTCAAAAATTGTATGAAGTTGTGACTGTGTAGGTTAAGGAAATTGAAAAGGTAAAATATAACATGACATCGATTGAACATTTTTGGATAAATGATTTATGTAGTTTATCATACGGTTTCTGCTGATTTTTTTGTATGGGGACTGGACTTGATGTGGGGATAAGGGCAGTTTTCTCTGGAACATTCGGATTTGTTGAAAAACTGACAGGGTGGCATTCGTCCTTCCTTCAAGTCATGAGAGAGCTTGCACTCTTTGGAAGTGCATTTGCCAACAACAAATCTGAAAATGAAAGGAAAGCTCGCATAGAGAAAAATATATAGTTTTCACATGCAAATTTCTTTTCTTTTTTTTAAGAGTAAACATTTATCCTACTTTGGACATATCAATAGTTGCTTCCGGTCATGGACATACGGACAATTTCCATTCTCCTTCGGTTTGCACTCTCCAAATCGATTGTAGAACATGCAAAACTGTTTCTTCTTCCAACTTCTCTGAGACAGGGTCAGTTTGGACTTCAATACGGCACGACTTAATAAAATAAAAAATATTCAGGACCTATAGAAGACGCTCGGAATCCTCACAGAAATTAACAAAATGAAAAGCCACAACCAACTTAAAACTTACTTTGCTAGTCGTGCTTGCGGTGTCTGAGTTTGTGAATGGATAACTAAAGGTTTATTCTTAAAGGAGGAAAGGGATTCTGATAAGCGCTTCAAAGATTTCCCTCCATTTTTCCTGATAAACCGATTCCCATTAATGCTAACAACGTTATTCACTTTAGAGCTCATTCGTTTCAGGGTTTTCCCTCCGTTCTTGGTTATGTATTTACTACCATCAATGTGAACAACTGATTTGTGTCCTAATTTAGTTAATGGAATAAACAAGATTACCGAACTATGAGCCATGCGATGCTACTGACAAAAATATACATGAAAATTTAAAAATAGTTAATTTACCTTTTCTAACTGCTCCATTTTTTAAACTGCTTAATCCTACATGCGATTTACTAAACCGTTGTGAAAGCTTTCTGTTCAACTGTCGATGTAAGGCTACAGTTAAAAGTGCTGATTTCCTTCTCGGATGCTGCCACCTGGACATACCGAGTTTCGAGCCTGATACCATTCTCATTGAATATCTTTTGAATACTTTGGTGCTCGGAACGATCTGGATCTTATCTGGCGAGATAATTTTTGCTTTCGAGCCTTTCCTAACAGGAGATCGCTTCAACCGCCGGTCTAACTTGTACGTAGTTTTCAAAGTGTTCGCATTAGAAATCCTGACTTGTTCTGAAGACTTAACAGAGCTAATATCACAGCCATTTGTACTTGGCATTGCATTTGGTTGCGTGGTATGATACTGGAAATTAGTTAAACTACTAGTTGCAGGCACTGCGACATTGTTTGAACCGTTAGCAGATAATATCTGAAAATGAGCTGGATTAACATGAGGTCTAACAGGACGCGGCGAGAGTGTCAAGTTAATCAGCGATCCTTCACTATCAAGTTTGGCCAGGTGAGAACGGTTCAAGTAAATGGATTTTGGCTTTGGATCCTCAACTTTCTCCGCTTTGATTTCCCTAGCCACAAAGGGCACGCTTGGTGCGCTGGCTGACTTCGTGCTACCTTCTACCTTAATGCCATTGCTGATATTTTTTAGTTTGTATCGAGATGCATAAGAACTGTTTGAGCTACTAGTGGGAGGAGCTATGATATTGTTGACTGAAACATTACTAGCAAGACTGACGGTACTCGTGGGAGTAGCGTGACTCGGAAAAACCTGACTTGTATAGCTTTCACTACAGAGCTTAACGAAAGGATTAGGGTATCTAACAAGTTTGTAACTGCTGATTAAAGGTAGACGATTAGCTAAAGAGTATGATTGACGGTAGTTGGAAGGATAATGTTGTAGGCGGTTAGCGTTGTAATGGCTTAGTGTCCTGACTGGAGTAGAGATCAATCGATTGGGACCAGAGGTGTTTCCTCCATTACTTGCAGCAATCATGCCTGAAACAAAATCCAAAAAATTGGATAAATATTCTTCAAAATTGACAAGTTGAGACAGTGACATAAGAGTGGATATTAAAAACTGCTCACTTGAAAGCTGCAAGATTTCCAGACGTAATTTCTCGTCTGAATCCATTGGTCAGACTCAGACTTTCAATCTTGTATCGTACCGTGTCAGCTTCATGAATTTGAACACCCCAGGATTACATCGACTAGGTATTTCCTAAAGTAAGTAACTTTTAACATTGGTTAAAAATTAAATATGTACAGCATTAAACGAAAGTAAAAATAATGATTATTGTCTGTCTGTGGCATGTAAAAAATAATTAGATAGATAGCCAATAATAGGTGATAACCCACACCCCACCAAAAATAATGTAACGATAAAACTTACCTGCTTTAATTATAACCAACTTCTTCAAACATCAACTGAGCGAGCTACAAAATCAATTAGCGATTCCTCTGCATAAAACAAACGATAAAAATTAAAAGCTCAAAGACTTAACTATTAAAAACCATTGAACTTTTATGTACAGATGATGATGCTAATCCCAACGTCATATACTCGACCATTAAAATTTTAAAACGACCATCAAACTGATAAGTAATTAGTAATAAATTCAAGTTATCTAAATTAAAAAACAAACTAAAACAAGACCACTGATCCAAACAGGGGTCAAGGTCGATTGTCAGCTGCACTCTGCGCTTGTAAACTTTCGTGACTAGATGTAAAATTAATTAAACTCTTAACCACAATTAAAAATATTTAAAATTCTCTAATAATTCCACTGATTTTTAAACGCTTTAAAATTCTCTCAAAAATCTCGTCACCACTTGTTCATCCAAAATCAGTTGCCTAAAAATTGCGTTGTTGTCAGCCCGAGCTCGGCCTATCCTCTTAATGTATTTTTGAGGATTAGGGTATTAACATGAGGTGGTATACCAGGTGTCCTTGATGGCTGGTCTTTCTTTGTGTTAGAGATGGGATGATGTAAACAACGTCATGTGACATTCAAGCCGCCAAAGGTGAGTCGCTGTGAATAAACGAAGGGTGCACATGAGTCATATGGGCGAAACGAAAATACAATCAGATGTAAACAAATACACGACTGTGTGCACATGATCAATGGTACTTCAACAATTGGCAATGACGAAATAAAATTTAAAACTTTCCTGTTTCATCAAACACATACCACGCATTAATTTGCGGGAGCTAAAATGTTGTTTAGATCTTATTTAATGAGCTATCTAACAATTAAGATAGTTACAAGTTGTTAGAATTAGTTATGTTGAGTTTTAATTGTTTGGTGAAAATCAAACCGTACCGTTGACTGTCACCCTAATTAATTCGTGAATCCGTCTCCGTGCCCGTCACCTGTAAACACCACAACAAATGGCATCCCAATCAAAAAGCTTTAATTTAAAATTCTAATCCGGGTGACCTCGCCTTATCTTATTAAGTAATTGATTACTGATTACCTATCAATTTAACATAAAAACCGCAGGCAGGACGGCACAAGAAGGGTCGGGTGAAAGGAAGCAAGGGTGCAGTTAAATTTGATTAAAAATCGTACCTACGGCACTGTCAAATTCTGAGCTGAGTGACGATGATGTTAAGACGCATTGATTGATTCTTCATCCAACATTTACTGCATATCAGACGTTTGTTGGTCATTTGAACGTTTCAAAATGCTCGCTAGACTACCACTAAGAAGATTGAGCCAGGGCTGCAGCAGGTCAATCTCCAGCAGGTCAGCACTGAGTCGGGCGGTAGTGAAAATGTATGTATATTCATGATTATCGTTAAATGTATTTAAATCCGTTCCATTATTCCGATTACCTGTCTGTACAAGTCTTTGTTTAAAATGTTTTGTGCAGATGTGATCTGAATCCTTCCGTAACTAGAGTTGGTTCGGTTCCCAGTCCCCCCTGCAAATTTTCTAGTCACTATTCTAATCAAATTCACACCATGGAAGGAGCTAAAAGCTGTTTAAGCAAAAGACCAGTCACCCCTGTGCATCCATCCGGCATGCAAAGAAAGAGAATTCCCGGTTGCAGAACTCATCGCTGCCAAATTCACATTTCTCAGCGGAAAATGGATGCCAGTAGTAAAAGTGGAAGTGAAAGCAAGCCTGCCGAAGCATCATCCCCTCCGACGAGGATTCCTAGTCCCAGCCAACCACCAATGCCCCCGATGAGGAAACCGGCAAAGAAAGTAAAAAACTTCATGTTCCAAAAGTTTCTCACGTTTGTCCAAGGATACCAGCAAATGATGGAAAGGCGATTCCCTCAGGCGGTCCATGTCTCTCGTGTATTCTTTGTGGGTGTAAAGGTACATTTAGATATTCATCCACCTCAATTAAAAGAGCAATTGTAATGTCCATTTTAATTACAAAGCTTTACATTTCCATGTATTTTAGGAATTTTCAAAGGAGCTCGCAGAATACGTCAAAATAAAAACTAAGGCCATGCTCTCGTCAGATGGTGTCTACCGTTTAAATAAGAATGACTTGGACGTGTATTATCGCATGCCCAGCGAAATGCTACGAGTGGGGCCAACGCTTCTTCTGTCGGCGTTACCGGGATTTCAATACATTATATTCCCAATAGCGTAGGTACCTTTGAAATTACCTAAATTATTGTGTGAATTTGATTATTTTCCGATTTCGCATTTTATGGTTTGTTTTCTGTTTACAGTTACAAGTTTCCAAAAAGACTGCTATCCTCTCATTTTTGGTCGCTCCAACAGAAAGCGCAATTTGCGATTGAGGGCCAAAAGAAACGACTGTTGAATCAAAGACCTGTCCTTAGACAACTTCAGAGCAGAGTGGATTCAATCAGAGATGATGTGCTTCGGGAACGGTGTAGGGACGTACTGTTCAAATTAGGAAGTGGTAGTCAACCTTCGATACGGGAAATTATGAAGATTAAGCCGTTGTTTGATTTAGATCCTTTTAGTATTAAAGCCATGCATGGACCACATGTGGTAAGCAGTGTAGTAATTTGTAATGGTAATATGCGCGTGATCAATTATCAAAAAAAACTGGAAAAGTGGTAATGAAAATTTTGAAAAAATTTCCAGAAAGCTCTTTGTCGATTACATGGAATGCACACATGGTTTTTCAATCGATCTCGACTGTTCGACAGGGCGGAAATGCTTTATGTAATGGACATTGCATTAATTCGGGATGGAATCTTCAGCTTGAAACCGGAAGAAATTAGATCTGTGAGTTGCCGTTTTATCAGTTTTTAAACACTAATTAATCTCATGTTTCTTCTATTACTAAACTCAAATGTAATTTACATTTTGTACAGGCTTGCTTTCTGCGAGGTCTCAATGCAGCCAATACTAGCCAAGAAGACATGGTCGAATTCTTGCAACAATGGGCATCGGTATCAACCTCAGTCCAGCCGCATTCATATTCCCTCTTATTGCATTTACCTGTATTGATTGCCTACAACAATCCAAATAATTGGGCTCTAATCACTTGAAATATTTAGTAATTATTGTTACCAGTTTTCATTGACTCATTTCTCTGTTTCACGTAGAGTTTTTATGAAATAAATCCAGTCAATCTAGATTTTCTGCTGTTCTTCAATGAATGCTCCTAATTATCTTTATTTATTTATACACCAGTTTTCTCATTGATTGTGTGTTAGTCGTTTGCGCATTTAATTAAATGGGTAATTAAAATTATCATGTATTGTTTAGTACGGTATGATATGCTGCGCGAAGTGTTGAGAGTTGAGAGGCTTGAATTGATAATGCATTTTTGTGAAAGCTGTGATCGTGAGTCATCTCATTGTGCATGCATCATATTTGCACAACATGCATTTTAACATTCGCTTAAGGAGGCATCCACTATTCACGTTCATATAAATTATCCAATTCAGTAGAAACTTGAGCTAATTGTAGGATACGTATAGCATGAATGCCTTGTGACTCAACGGACAGCAGCAGCTGATAGACATGGGATTGGGATTGAACTGGACAAAAATGAAGAGACCTGTACAACAAACAAAAGTCAATATATTCAGTGTTTTTATAAATATCTACCGGCTGTAAATTTTAATGTTGACAATATAAACCAATTAAAGATTTAACCACATGTAGCAAATTAACGACTAAGCAAATTGAAGTGTATGAATTGAACAGGATGTGGTGTTTGGAAATTAGTCATTAAACGATAATCTTAACATGCTTATGCACCCGAAAAGTGAAAGTTGGAGGTGCTGTGCCATTAATTACGCTGATTGCTTGTCATTGGAGACTCAGACTGAAAACTTTTTTTGTTTAATTGTAGAAGTAGTGCATGAGTGAAATTGTTGTATTACTAAACTACTTGGAAGGTTTTAGAGGTGTCAACGGATGACGGAGTCACCCGATGAGGTTTAATAGTTACTTGCTCGAATTTAATTGGGGATAGTACAGATTATAATCAAGTGAATTAGCCATGTTTGGATTTGGGAAGAGAAAGAGTGAGCCAGAGAAGACGACGAGGCGAACTGCAGAATACAGAGATAGGAAAAGTCAGAATTTGGCACAGGTAGGTATTACCTTATTTTAGATTCAGTCATGTTATAATTAAAATGAAGAGTGAAATTTAGTTGTACAAAATGTCTCTTGTGTATGCAGCTTGGAATTTTAGCTGGAGTTGGGGATGACGGGGATATCGACAACTTAATGGGGAACATGGATGTTGGGGATGACGACTTGGAAGAGGAGTTGGCCATGCTTTTGGATGGGAAACAGCCTCCACCTCGGCGCCCCAAGTCTTCACCAGCTAAAAAGTCTGCAGGATCTTCTGGAAGACCGAAGGCGGGTGCGGTGAATCCTATAAATTTTGATTTAGAAGATGATGAAAATTTTGAAGACGATGACATCGATTTGAATGACCCTGACCTCGAAGTAAGTTGATTGTTAATTTACTTCAAGTAAATGTGAGTAAATTGTGGATGATTGTTATTGTTGTTTAAAATTTGCAGGCAGAACTGGGGGACATTCTTGGGGTTCCCACTGCTTCCAGTTCTAGAGCTGCTGTAATCAATGACGACGACGAAGAAGACAGTGAGGAAGCTCCAGCAGCTGCGCCTACAATGACAAAAGACCAACTTTTACATCTTCTCCAAGAAAGGTTGCAACTGTACGAAAATGCGAAACGTGCCTCTGATTCTGCTGGAGACTCTGCAAAATCAAGAAGGTAAACGAAAGAACATTCAATTTTTCCAGCTTAAAAACGATTATCATTGTCAGCATCTCCAACTAATTTCGATTAACTTTTCCAGATTCACAAGAGGAATCAAAACTTTAAACGAGATGCTATCCAAAGCAAAAGCTGGTCGAGTGGTAGACGAAGCTGATATTCCTCCTGCAGTGTCAATTGGTGCAATTAAGAAAGACACTGCGCCACCTCCGACCACCCCAGAATATGCCCCACCTAGTCAGCCTCAGCCTGTGGTACCTCCTCGACCTAGTAAACAAATTATTGATGACAGCAACGAAAATATACCCAAGCCTCAGTCAGTTGAATCCTCTCCAATTCACCAAGAGTCCCCATTCGATGATCATTCAAGTGTCCAGTTACCCCCTCCGCTAGTTCCTACTCCGATAAATGTCCCTCCACCAATCCCACCTAGATCACAAGCCCTGAAAGCTGAGACAGACAATCAGTCCGTACCAGAAGTAGTACCAGTGACAGTAGACCCCGCGGTTGAGGCGAGACTAAAAGAATACAAACATGCTGCAGTGATGCTGAAAAGACAAGGGGATGTACAGGGAGCATTGAAGTATTTAAAACTGTCTAAACAACTGGAAAGTGTAGTGAAAAGTGGAGAACCTCTAAATTTAGATGATTATCCCAGTTTTGAAGATATATTTGCAAAAGAAAGTGAAGGGGCAGCGCCCTCATCATCAGTTGTAGAACCACTACCAGTTTCAGTAGCTCCGACGCCAGCAGTCGCAGCTGAAACTGAACCAACTCCTCCGACTGGAACTGATGCTCCTGCTGCACCTCCAGGCGAAGATATTTTTGGGGCTCCACCTCCTCCAAAAACGATTATGGAAGCGTTAGAACAACGTCTGAATAAATACAAGTCGGAAGTAGAAAAAGCGACTGCTGCCTCGAATTCAAGCAAAGCAAGACGAATGGGGCGAATTGTGAAGCAATACGAGGAAGCTATAACAGCCTACAAAAAGGGGAAACCCGTGGTTTTTGATGAGCTTCCTACACCGCCCGGGTTTGCTCCAATTCCTGTTGGGGGAGGGGCTGCCAGTGCCACACCACCAGTGCCTGTTGCAATTGTAAAGCCTCAACCATCGCCGTCCAGTGGTGTGCCTTCTGCTCAGCCAGGTACTCCAGAAAAGAAGCCGAAAACGGATTCACCATCAGGCGCCTCAACTGGTTCATCTCCTGGAACGTCAGGGAATATGATTTCAAGAGGTGGCAAGCCACCGACAAAGCTCACTTTGCAGGAAAAACAACTTCAAGCCATCACATTAAGACAGCAACAGTTTAAAGAGGCGGCATTGAACGCAAAGAAGAGGGGAGATTTGAATCAGGCGAGAGAATTTTTGAGAACTGCTAAGGGATTCGACAAGTTGATTCAAGTTGCGCAGGCTGGATTGCCAGTAGATATGGCCACTGTAAGCACTTACCCCAAACCTTTAAAAATGCATGCTAGCATGCTGCTCTAGAGCATTTGTAAATGCGTAAATATTTATTTAAATTTTGCAGCTTCCAGCACCTCCAGAAGCAGTGGCAGAGTTAAATCAAATGGAGGATGATAATTTTGAAGTCGTGAGTGCCTCAGATTGTATAATGCCGACAGGAAATGCGGCGGAAATCTATTCAAAGTTGGAAAGTGACCTAAAGCAACAGTTGAAGGTAAAAGATTTTCATAGCAGTTCTTTGAATTTTCTGTCCAAAGTGTCCGAAATAAATGTTTTCCGCATTTATTATTAGATGTGCATGAGAACCAGAGATCACTTTAAAAGCATTGGTGATGTAGGCTCCGCAAACCGGTTCGAGTCGATGGCCGTAGAATCCAAAAGGGACTTGGATGCGTTGAGACTAGCAATGAAGAAAAATAGTGATATTCCAAAGTACCACTACGAAAATAGAATTTTTAGTATAACTGAGTAAGGGCACTCATCCTACTTCAAATAGTGATTATTTTATTCTTTTACTTCCAATTAATGTAAAATTCCAAAAGGTAAATTTCCTTTATGTTTTTTGCAAAAGGTGCAATACCGATATAGGAGAGGATGAAGTAGAGATAAGTATTATTCAAGGGATTAATTACAAAGTAAGTAATCCTGCGGATGTCGACACTTACGTGAAAGTTGAGCTGCCTTATCCTTCGGTAAGTTCCATTCCTATAATCAATCGTTATATTACTTGATCCTTTACATTTTTATTAGTAAATGTTATTTTGCGTAGGCTGAAGAAGTTCAGTCGAACAAGACAAGCGTTGTAAAGGACACAAACAATCCTGCCTATAATGCAACTTTCAAGATGTCTATCAATAGAACGGCAAGGAACTTCCAGAGATTTGTGCATCGACATGGCTTCAAATGTGAAGTTTGGTCAAAAGGGTATATAAAATTCTCTTTCCTTCTTTTAAAACTCTGCAACGCCACTTCTTTTTAGAAGAAACAATTAATTTAGTGCGCATGCGCATTGCACACTCACATTTGTTGTAGTTTTGTATGAGTAGTGTTTTACAGGGATTTTCTTATTCTTGCAACACTTTTATTTGTATGCAAAAATTGCCTAAATCGCTTCTTCTCTGTGTGGGCCTTCATTTTTCTTGATTTTGTATCAACCATTACGAGATTTTATTATTAGGCGATGTAGTAGTGTGCGTTGTTTCTGATGCGTTTATAATACAGAGGTTTGTGCAGTGGAGGAATTTTCTTTTGTAAATGTAACAGCGGATTTCTCAGAGGAAGCACTTTGATCGGTACGGCAGCTGTTAAACTCCTCCCACTTGAAACAAAGTGTACACTCCATGATGCCTTTGATGTAAGAATTTCCATCACATTTCTCCATATATTTCTAAATGACTCTTTTTGCTTAGAATTTCAATCATTACTTTTTCCAGATGCTTGACGGCCGAAAAGTAGTGGGAAAATTGGAAGTGAAAGTGCGGATACGTGAGCCGGTGCTTACAAAGCAGATCACCCAGAAGAAGGAAAAGTGGTTGTCTATAGACCGGGCCTAAAAATCGCAATAATTTTTAAGTAGTTCTTTTTCCATTGCCTTTGCATGTAGGTTTTTAATAATGTCTACCTTTCGAATCGGCATTTAATGCAAAATCGTAATGAAAAATGTTTTGCTTATTGTGATAATATATGTGTAATTGACACAATGTAAATCTATATTCACCCAAGTTGCAAGTAGACTCAGTAAACTAGCGCCATTATATAATTATTAATTATCAGCAACCAAAAGTTATTGTAAAAATATATAGTTTATTACTCCTCTGGTGTCAAACCACAAGGATATTTAAAAACACTTTTGTTACTCCGAGTCCATTTTGTGGCAACTGGGAAAAAATGAATAAAAATGTCATACATCAAGAATTTTACACACTGTTAGAAATCACTTTAATTAACTCACTCCATTTTTGACCTCGGATAACTGGACATGCTACATGAAGCATCCTATCGTCGTTTTTTCCATTTTTTAAATTAGTGTACCAGTAAATTGCAGAATATTTTATGGGTTTGACTGACAGACCAACCAATGGGAATACTGTTCGGCCACCTTGCTTCACTTCATTCAACTGGAAGAAACAGTTAAAGTTTAATCTTCTCACATAAATGGTTTCGTAACTTTTTGCAAAAAGTCATTACATAGACTAAGAACGTGTTCACTCGATGCCCCAATGCAAGTAGAGGATCCGGCTTATCTGGCTCCGTGTCAGAGACACATCCCTTCTCAGAGCCCTGGGAAAACTACACATAAAATGTTAAATGTGATAATTTTCTGGAGATGAATAATTAATTATAATATTTAAAATATTGAAATATTACTGAATCAAAATGGGGCTCTACATGACCTCCAAAAGAGTACGCTGCAACCTGCAATGTGTCCGAACTTCCGTTTCCCATAACATGTAAACCCGTAATCAATTCAATATTCTTAATTAGCGTAATATTCGGAATCTGCTCATCCTTAAACCAAGCGTAAGTCGCAGTTCTTTGTTCTGTCGGTGCTCTTGATAATTCGGGATATGCCAGCCTTTTCAAAGTCGTTGAGGTTTTATCGCCAATGATATCGTGCAACTGAATAATTTCTGGGTCTTCACTGAGCACCTCAAGTTTCAGCGGATTTATGGTCCAGTATGGATTTCTGGATGTGTCAAGATAGCATTTGAGTTTTGCTTTCACTTGTTCGGATTGGAAACTTTCTCCTTTGCAGAGGGCAAACATATTGGCTCTACCAGATGTAAAGTAATCAGGATTTGTTTCATTCATGATAACCTTCCCAAAGAATTTTTCAACGAGGTTTTTGCGTTGCGTTAGATGAGCATTGTCAGAATAGATTGTAGATTGTATGGGCTCCGTGAAAAAATAAAGATTGGAGCTGTTTTCAATTTTTGGTAGATCCATCAAGTATTGATTGTGCTAAATAAAATTGATAGGTAAGTTCATACAAATTCATTTTTGGTAATCCAAGGTATGATAGTGTACCAACCGTTTTTATCGTCTCTTCAATATACTCCACAATCGATTCCTTTATCATTTCCATTTGAGATCTCTCATGATGATCTTCAGATTTTAATTGGTGCAGGGACACGTCAAACCACTCGAGAGCCAAAGTAAAGTAACCTTTTTCTAGCGCATGCGTGGCAATGCTAAAGCATTCGTGAGAAAAAAGTTTGCCACTTGTAGGGGTCCCATCAAGTATACCATTTGCAACCTGCGAATGGAAATTAATCATTATGTATAAATTATGTAAAAAAATCTTTGGAAATTTTTAATCCTGTTTCAACCTGAAGAGCATCAAGGTCATAGAAATAGTGTAGTCGCAATAAAGCTTCCACGGTATCTCCAACGTCGGTGGTGTTTGGAAGAGCGTCAGTTTCAATTATAGTAGCTGAAATGATAAAATTTGGATATACTAAGGATAATTTTATGTGCATTTAAAAATCAGACATTTCAAAAACTTGTATATGGAAAGTACTATTTGAAAAGACAGTGTTGAATAAATTCTCTTTTTGATTGTTCATCCTCCCATAAGTTAAAAAGCGAGTGAGCATCGCATATGATAAAATCGGGTTTGAAGAAATATCCTCATCATGAGATTTAACGCTTTCTTCATACTCATCGAGGTAACTGAGGACCAAATAAAGGAAACTGTTATATTTCAAGCATACAAGTCTTACCATTAATCTGAGAAAATTTAATGTTTCAAAATTACTTCTCTACGAGCTCTTGGGTGGCTCCGTCTAGGTTTGATGGTAGATTTTCATTCTTGAGTAAATTATAAAAGTGAGTCTCCACATTTTCCAAGTACTGTAAATACACAGGCGAAAGCCCATAACGAAAAGGAAAACTTTTTTCTCTGCTTTCTCCAATGAACAGGCATATTATAAGAAAAATTAATGCGACGAATTGAGAAGTTAATTTATGAGAAAAGACTGTGCCACAGATCATCCTTCCCAAAACTGAAGGCGACATAATAAATAGGTTGAAAAGATTTATTTATGATCAAATGTTGTGGTCAATAAAATGTTGCACCATTCAATTTTATTAAAAGTTTTATAATCCTTTTTATATGATATAAACGCATTATATAATTAAAATAATTGGTTTCACAATCATATATTATGGCAGCAACATAAAAGTAAAATGCATGCATAAAATTATTATAAAAAAACTTAAGAATAACTTCATTCCTCGGGATCCAATCCGCACGGGTACTTGAAAACATTAGTATTTATATGCGTCCATTTTGTAGCAACTGAAACAAAGAATTACATCATGAACTCATCATGAAAATGATGAGTGACAAATTACTCCATTTTTGATTGACTTACTCCACTTTTCTCCTTTAACTATTGGACATGCTGCATGAACCAATCTATCGTCATTTTTGGTATTCTTCAAATTAGTGTACCAGTACACTGCCGAATTTTTTATGGGTTCGGCTGCCAATCCAAGATCTGGAAATGCGGTCCTGCCTCCTTTCTCCACCTCGTTCAACTGCATATATCATAACATGTTATCACAAGCTTAGTTTAAAATACCTTACTAAACATTCTAGTCTATTTTTGCAAACAAATCTTACATAAATCAAGAAAGTGGTCACTCGATGCCCCATCAAAACGCCTCTTCCTACGCCACCATCTTCGTCAACTTCTGAAGGGCAACTTGACTGAGTCTCTCGATTAAACTAAAAACATATCGAAACATTTTATTTCAACTTGTTTTGCACGAAAACTCTATCTCAAGAGTGAATTCTCACTGAATCATAATGCGGCGAAACATAGCCTCCAAAGGAATATGCTGCAACTTGCAGCAGTTCTGAGCTGTCGAATCCCAATACATTTAGTCTCGTAATATATTCAATACTCTTCAAAAGTTTAAGATCCGGAAGTTCTTCATCCCGAAACCATGCATATGAAGCTGCTCTGAAAGCCGATCCAGGCGCTGGCGGTGGTGCCCTTTCCAATTTATCATGCGACATTGTCTTGAATGTTTCTGAAGTGTGATCACTGATGAAGTCGTGCAACTGGATAATTCTCGGTTCCTCATTCAAAACCTCAGTTTTTAAGGGGTTTATTGTCCAGTATGGATGACTGGTTGTGTCCAAAAAACACTTGAGCTTCGCTTTCACTTTTTCAGTTTGGAAATTTCCCCCATTGCAGAGACCCAGCACATTGGCATGCGTTACTTTACTGAAGGGGTTCACAGTAGACTCCACTTTTCCATAATATTTCGCGACATTGTATTTTCGCTGTGTCAAGTGCTTAATTTCTGAGTAGCGTGTGGAGTGAATGGGGCCAGTGAAACTGTAGATATGATAGGTGTCACCAGTTTGTTTGAATAAATCCGTGAAGTGATTGTTATGCTGGAAATATTGTGAAAGCATTATTGTATCTCAGTTCTCCCCAAATCTGTAGTAGAAAACTTGATAAAAATCACAAACCTGAGTAATTGTCTCCTTTATGCTATTCGTAACCGTTTCCTCCATTGTTCTAATTAACTCTTGGTATTGCTTATCGATAGCTCCATTTTTTAGTTTATGCAAATATACGTCAAACCACTGAAGTGCATGAGTAAAATATTGCCTGTCCATTCCAAATTTTCCAAACTCCAGGCAATGTCCAGGAGGTAATTTTGCAGTTGTTTGGACTCCCTGTAGCTTTCCTTTTGCCAGCTATAGATTCAAAATGTGTTTTTTACTTTTAAAATTACATATACTTACGCATGCAAATATTTTTTTACATCGTGAGCGTCAAGGTCATAAACGTAATGCAGCCAAAACAGAGCTTCCACAGCGTCTTCAATATCAAGCTTATTTGGAAGAACATCATTGTCAATGGTATCTTTAAATCATAGCATTCGCATAAATTACTAGCCACTTTGATAAGAAAGTTTCAGCAAAAGTTCACATACCATTTGGTCCGATCGTGTTGAAAATATTTGTATTGTACATCCTCCCAAATTTGTAAAAACGACCTAACATTTGAATGGCTAAAATCGGGTTGGTGGCTACCTCCTCCTCATGGTTTCCAACGCTCTCTTCATACTCTTTTAGGTACCTATGCAATTCAAAGGAATAAAAATACATTTCAAAATTCAAATCTACCTAAAATTAACGAGCTAAATTTTATTTTTACTTTTGAGCAAGCTCCTGGTTTATTCCGTGCAAATCCTTTTCTGGATCTATTTCCTTGAGCAGTTTGTAAAAACGAGTTTCCACATTTTCCAAATATTTTAAGTACACAGGAGAATTAAATTGATCTGAAGAAGGTTTAGTAGAATAATCATTTTTTCCTTGTCCGCTTTCTCCACTGCAGAAGATGAAAAAAGTGAAAATAAAATAAAATGAGCTTCTCGTCAAAAATATAAATGCCATTATGAGTGAATGCACGAGCACGATTCGCTATAGCTCTAGAAATGCAGGAATAAGTGATATTCTCGGGTTCACTTTCATTATAGGATTGAGCAACTAGTCAGCTAGTATTATGTAATTAAATGCAATTAGTTTTTAGATCATAATAATTATTTTATTCATGGCATTCATTAGCATTAAGTTAATTGCAGCATTACTTTATAATTATTGCAAATCCCATTATTCATCTTGCGTCAAGCCGCAAGGGTATCGTAATAAATTTTTGTTCAAACGCGTCCATTTCGTTGCAACTGTGGAAAAAGAAATATAAACCGTTGTGAGATGTATGAGTGGGGTAACTCGGGATAGTTTGATTTTTTCAACTTACTCCATTTGTGGCCCTTGATAACAGGACATGCTAAATGGAGCATTCTTCGGTCGTTCATCCCGTTTTTTAAATTGTTGTACCAGAAAACTGCAGAGTTCTTTACGGGTTTAATGGACACGCCTAGAAATGGGAACGCAGTTCTTCCACCCACTTCTACATTGTTCAGCTGGAATAGCATTTTTTATATTGCAAATTATTCTGATTAAAACCCATAAGCTGTCATTAATACAAAAGAAGTCATACGTAAAACAAGAAAGTATTCACGCGAGGTCCCAATAATTGATCTTTTGAATTACTTGATGAATGATTTTCTCCAACAGAGAACTATAAAATGCATGCCTATTAAAATCCTCATAAAACTGCAAGTTGGTGCAATTGCATAAAAGTTGCTGTTGAACTCACCGAATCGTAATGTGGCGATACATGACCGCCAAATGCATAAGCCGCTACCTCAATTGGATTCGAGCTCTCACTGTGCTCAACTGTTAGCCCCGTAATGAACTCTACAATCTTGGAAATTTTTATTTGTGGAATCTGAAAATCATCAATCCAGGCATATGCTGCGATTTTAAGAGTTCCTGTTTGAGATTTAGGAGGTACTCTGTCCAATTTAGAGTATGATGTGAGCTTCAATGTCGCTGCAGTTTGGTTGCTGATGATGTCATACACTCGAGTAATTTGAGGTGTCTCATGAATGATCTCAACTTTTAAAGGATTTATTCTAAAGTATGGATGCCGGGATGTGTCAAAATAGCATTTTAGCCTTGCTTTCAGTCTTTCGGGGTGAAAATCTTTTCCATTGCATAGGGCCAACTTGTTCGCTTCAAGGGCAAAGTGATATTTAGGATCTTGCTCGTCTAAAATGACACTTCCAGTGAATTCATCGACAATAGCTTGTCGTTCAGTTCGATGTTCAGCAAAATTGACGGCGGTCCCAGTGAATTGTATGGGGGAAGTGAACCTGTGAAAGCCACGATTTGCAACGTGAAGTTGGTGCCCAAAATAATTGGTATGCTAAATGGGTGAGCAACAGAATACCATTAAACGTGCAACAATTTGTAATATGTGTTGAAATTAACTTAACTGACCGTCTCTATTGTATTCATTATTCCCATCAATACATTTTGTTCCATCATAGCGCTTTCATAGCTGAGATTTTCCAATTGCGTAGCAGTTCTAAACTTTTCCAATGCTACACCATACCATTGAAGGGCAAGAGTGAAGTACAACTTTTTCTGTGCAAATCTTCCAAATTGGAAGCATGATCCGAAAGTGAACCGAGCATTTGTAGGAATCCCATCCATCAGAATCCCATCGGCTATCTGATTGAAAGATTTGATTATAGCATAAGTCAGTTTAGGAAGGAAATTTTATTTAATTTTATTATTGTTTTTATTGAACCTGGTTTGAGTCAAGGTCATAGACATATTGTGTAAATAAAAAGCTATCTGCTAGGTCCACGATATACGTTGCGATTGGCAGAGCTTCCCCATTACTAGTATCTTCAAAAAATAATTATGGGGCAAAGTGAGAAACCACTCAATAATCAATAAAATCCTTTGAAAATTTACCATTTAATATCCTTGAGAGTGTAAGATTACTATCAAGGACCTCCGTGATTTTTTGAAACCGATTTAGCATCATCAGTGTTAAGATTGGGTTATCCGATATAAAATGGTCAGAGTGGTCAGAATTTCGCATACTTTCTTTGTAATCCTTCAAGTACCTAAGCGTTTAACGTTTAACCATCAAATATCGATAGTCTGTCAATTGTATCGATCTATCCTTTAAAATATTTGCACCTTTTCAGGACATCCAGCAAATCGAAATCTAGCCCTTCCTCTAATGGGAGCATTTCCTCTTCGATGGATTGAACTAAAAGCGCCTCCACATCCTCAAGGTATTGCAGATACACTGGAGAATGTGCGTAAGGGATTGGAGGACTGCTTTGTTCTGCATCTCGAACGCTATATGAAAGTGTAAGGAACAATAGTTGCAAAACTAATGAACGCTTACAGCTAGTTTCACTCAAATGAAAAATAGCCATTTCATCTTAAATATTTGTGCACGATCGACGATTGATTGCCAGAGCACGTTGTGCCCAAACGACATAAGACAATTGCCAATAAAATATTTGCTCATGTATAATGATATGTGATTAATGCCATTTTACGGATTAGTGATGCAACTAGTTGTCTATAAAATATTATCTAATGCCCAAATCAATGCATCTTTTAAACCCATCAATATTTAAAGTTTGTTTAAAATCAAGATTTTTATTTGTATATAAACATTGTTATAAAATATATCATCATAACCAGATAAACAACAGTCACAATCCTATTCTAAAATCCTTAAATATATTGAACTCATATGACTTTATAATGTTATCATGTATTTCGATTTCGATCTCTGATGTTAGTTTTTCTCCTCCTTATCACGGCACAACTTGTGAAAAAAATCCTTCATAAATTCTCCGTGTTTAAAACAGTCATTCAAAATTGCAAATTCTCAACAATTACAACCTGGTATAAGGTGATGTCTGGTAATTATTGTTGCACAAAATATATATCAGGATACAAAAAAGTTTTTCTCCAGATAAATGCCTATTGTAAGTTTGATCTTTATAAGAATTCACTTCAGATAATATACTTGTATTTCTGCTTTTCTCTCGTAGGCTTTTGAAAGATCTGTACATGTAGCATGAGTGATATTAAATTATATTTGTTCTTGTTGACTTTTCACTTGGTGGTAAGATTTCTTATAATTTTTTACCTTATCATCTTCATCACAAAAAGGTACAACTTTATATATCTTTCCAAGAGACAAAAAATTCTATACAATTAGGATAAATAATTATTGTACAATAATATTTAGATAATATAAAGTGTGTGTATGTGTGATTAAACATAAATACTTATAGTGTTACTGGTGTCCCAATATTGCCATTGCAGAAAAGTTGCCCGAATCTGATAACCATACCTAAATAATTTAACCTAATATCTCATAATTTTTAAAACTATCGTTTTCATCCTGTACGTGTGGTCAACTGTGAAGTTTATAAAAAAGCCCATTTTTATATAACTTTGTATTGAAAAGCCTTACTATTTGTATTACCATGAACGAACATATATGGAGGAAATATTTTATTTCAAAACCCCGTATTTCCTGAATATCACTGTATTCTCCTAAACATGTAAACTTAATGAGTGATGTACTAAATAAAAAGTGAAGTCCTACTAAAACTCTTCAAGTGCAAAAACGTATACACTTATCATCATCATCATATAGCACCAATGAACTTTACACCTTATCTACAATGACACACGTGTCATTATTCCTCATCTTTGTCTCCTCCTCTCGCTCAGTAAAACGCATTCGAGATAATTACACACACTTTTATAATGTATGTCAAAAGTTGAAAGCTATAAAACTCATGTTTTATATCTCCTTCCTTCTCATATTATCCCCAGAAAATTATTTAAAACCTTTCCATTTGATCATCATCATCATCTTATAAAATATTAAAAATGTGCATTGCGATTGTATTTGAACATGGATTACTACTAACTATATATAATAGGTTTATAAATGCAATATTCTCCTATCTCTACTAAATTGAATATACATTCAAGTAAAAAAAGGAATTCTTTGTCTTTGACTAGGATCCCCTGTTTCCTTGTACATAACATATTTATCATCGTCCTTATACGTACTTATATTCCTAGTCTTAAAAAACAAGTCATCTCTCTTCCCAACTTCATATCCTTCTTCTCTGCTGCATAATTACCATTAAAACTATATAATCAATGGAGATTACGCTGCAGAGTTGATTGTAAATAGAAAAAAGGTAATTAAGAGAATAGTACTAAATAATATGGCAAGAAGAAAAATAGTGAACCTGATATAACTAATGGAATATTTCAGACCAACTTGATCTTCCTTTTTTTTCGTATCTATCTCAGTGCTGTGCACATACATATTTTTTAAGACTATTAACTATACATTATTTAGGTCTATCATTCAGTCCGATTTGAGATGGTGAACACCTTTTTTAAAAACATTCATCTTTTTTCGTGTTTGCTAACGAGATAAGCAGGCATCGTTAAAATGTTTAAAAGTTATAGTAAGATCTCGGTATATAGTAAAAAGTATAATGGTTTTATAATAATAGCATGTTATCCTATTACTGACCATCTAATTCTTATTGCATCTCTTGTAGAATTTGGTTTTTTAAAGAATATCATTAACTATTAGTATTATAGAATATTGTATTATAGCCGTATCTACTAATTGATGTAAATGCTATCCATTACCATTTGCAAATCTATAGCTTTTTAGACCATGTTCAAAAAAATGCTAATAAGACTTATTAGCAGAATAGGTAATAACAATAAAAGATGCAAGAAAAACATATTAGCTATTTTAGCAAAACAATTGTACATGTGCACATTTCATGATGATTGAATAAGTAAAAGTTCTAATAGAAAAGGCAGATGGTTTCTTTTCATTTTCACAAGTTAAAATCCAAATTTCGCAAAATGCTTCCGTGTTAAGCTGCACTGCTTGATTGTGAAAAAGAACTTTTTTTTGCTAGCTGTGTGTCCAGTGCAGAGAATCTCCATCAGAAGTTTGCATGAAGCTGAACATTTGGCATTTGCGGTTTTTAACAGTGGATATTAGCTGCTTGAAGATGAGACATTGGGAGATGAGCTTGCTGAGGATGATGATGAGGTAGAAAGAAGGGGAACGCTGGTGCAATATGAGTTTCTCTGCAAATTAAAAAAAAATAGTTTGATAAGCTTAATGAACATCATTGCTATAAAGTTGTGATGGGAGAATTTTTTTAAATATCTGCTTTCACTCACCGAACGATAGGTTTCTTCTGCTCTTTCAAGTGTCTTTTGTTGTGTTTCGCTAAATGATCTGAGCGGAGGAAACGACGACCGCAGGTGTTGCACTGGAAACGCTTCTCTCCAGTATGCGTACGTCGGTGACGGGAAAGCTCGTCGGAGCGACTGAACTTGCGGCCGCAGTTTTCCCAGGTGCAGGCGAAGGGCTTCTCTCCTGAAGGAAAAAAATGCAAAATTTTAGTCCCAAGTCTAATAGGTGATTTTGAAAGATGAGATTTATGCAAATCTTTCATTCAGCTTACCAGTATGTGTTCGTTCATGGGCTTTTAAATGCGAAGACTTATAATAAGTTTTGCCACATCCCTCCCTCGTACATTCATAGGTTCTTCGGCGCTCCGGATTCTGGGCCTTTGTATTGGCCACTCCCCCATTGGTAGTGGGGAGGTGAATAGCAGCAGAGGATGGG
>JAQIXX010001679.1:0-31091 GCA_034700605.1 Willowsia nigromaculata
CGTTCTGATGACGGGATTAACACTGTCAATAATTGTTGGGGGAATTGAGTGTAGCCTAAAGACTATTTGTTACCTGACGTTGGTATTACCCTCAGCATTTCTTTCATGTTTCAGGCTTTTAAAAGCACAGTTTTTTAGCTCAATTTATTTTGCTAAATCAAAGCTACTTAGAAATCGTTAAAAAACTGCTTGGAGTACAGATTCCTAATCCTGATTTTTTCTACTGCATAGTTTTAGCTATTAAATAGACCATAAAACTCCTCAAAAAGTTGAACGAGGACATTTATTTTCATGAAAAGGCAATGTTTGGTAGGTTCATGAAACAACCAATAGCTCTAATTACAGCTTTATTAATGTGATTTTGTTTATTTTCAATTATAGTAAACGTGACGTCTGTTTCACTACCTTGAGTTATATGAATGAGTGAAACATTCACCGATGCATTTTT
Source organism: Willowsia nigromaculata (assembly GCA_034700605.1). Classification (NCBI taxonomy): domain Eukaryota; kingdom Metazoa; phylum Arthropoda; class Collembola; order Entomobryomorpha; family Entomobryidae; genus Willowsia; species Willowsia nigromaculata. The sequence continues at coordinate 449 of JAQIXX010001679.1, forward strand.
TATTTTTACCACGGTGATAATTATCCAGGATAGGATGGTTGTCAGTGATAAAACAAATAATTGGTCGATTTTTAACTTAAGGGCTTTCAAATAAATGGTTCAAATACAGCAATTAACCGTTAATAACTGCCTATCATCATTTACTAACATTACATACCTACCATACCTATCACACAAAACTGAATTATTGCATAAATATTTGATAACAAAGTTTAAAAGGCTTCTGATGGCTTCATATTGCTTATATAATTTTGAAGTCAAAACTCAAACTTACCATATGGGCAGGAGTATGGCATCTGTACTTTTGTAAACTATATTGGAGAAATAATTTATGTCAAATTCTAGGTCAATTTTATACATTGGACCAGCAAACATAGCTACCGTTTGGAAAGCTTGAATTTTCCTTTCTGTTGCTTTCCGCTCATCAGAAGAGAACTTTGAAACGAGTTGTGTCGTATTCTCAAATCCTTCGGCCTGACAACATTTCAGCCTTTCAAAAATATCCGAACTTTTTGCATGAACTTCAACAAAAAACTGCAAAAGAACGAATGAAAGTAGAATGGAAAGCAGAGCCACCGTTGGCATAAACCAATAGACAACTAGTGGCACCGAATCGTATACCATTATACTGACAGAAGTGAAAATTACACAAATCCAAAACTCAACAGACACCAATATCCCTACAAGTACGGATGTTGGTTTCATGAGTATGCACATTCCAAGTCGTAATGCATCGTACCATTTGAAAAACATCCGAAATTCCCTAAACTTCCGATCGCAAGACATCTTGGTTCCCCAAGGAACTAGTTGACTGAGGATTTCCAAACTGGTGATGTAAAGCTCCAATAAGTATGCACACATTAGCATAAACATAGCTGTGAACCGACATGCTTCAATTACGCAAACGTATGAGCAAATTATGCGAAGAATAAGTATTGTCAGTGACAGAGCTCGGATACATTCAGAATTATTTGTAGAGCAAATCAAAGTTTTGTCAAGGAATCGGTTAAATGTGTGGAAGAATGGGTCCAAGTTGAAATATACGCCAAACGGAACAAATACAAAGGGAAGTATAAACATGGATGCAGCAAAACCAGTAAGAACGTCAACTCGTCAATTCCAAAATTTTGCTGAATGTCGGTTCAGTTTTTTGGTAAAAATATGAGGTTTGTGCTGATCTAAAATAAATAAACACAAATGCCGTCTACCACCGGGAAAGCTTTTAGTTTCACAATTTTTCAACTTACCAAGCTGAAGTCGAAGGTCTTTAAGCTGATTTAGCCCATTAACAATAGTTTCCACGTTCCGTAAAATAACAAAGACAGGAGCCCAGTAAAGCACAGACGTGATTGCAAATCCAACTGAAAACACTTGAATCGCCTTACTTTTCTCGTCATTGCCCCAGTTTGAAGCCACGTCGATAAGAGCCAAATCCGAGAATGCCAGCGATAAAAAATGTATCAAAATACCATAATTTGAAGTAGGACAGTGGTGTATCTCCGCGATATTTTGGGTTGACTTGAAATTCTTCAGTTTCCGAGTTCCATTGTAAAATACATGGAGAAATTTTATCGTGAAATTGAAATAAATTGTTGTAAATGTGGAGTGCTTTTGAGAAGTAAAAATTGAATTGCTTCATTTTTTAAAAGTTTTAACTGTTATCCAAGCTAGTTGACTTTTGTGGACAGTAAAATACATACTGATCCCAAATAGAGTGACACATAAAGGTTTGTTGTCGGCTTCGGAGGTGGTGACCACGAATTCGTGAAAACAAATAATGGTTATGAAATTGAAACCTAGAACATGAAAGATAAATACCACCATTCCAACAACTAGTTCTAAAGCTGGCATGCAATGATAATATCATCTTTATTTTGGATAACAATAATTGACGAACAAAACATGTGGGTTTGGAAAATGTTGTCAATCGTTAAAAATAACACGAAAGGAAGAGCTTTGTTTCAACCAAAATTGTACATAATTGTCGCGATAACCCTTGAAATTGGTAAATGCATAGAAATAATTAATATAAATGGGGGTTTCACGGTGTCATTCCTTTTTTGTTAAGATAATTATCAAAAATTGTTGTTGTTTTATCTCCATTGATGCCAACTACAAATCAAGTTGTAACAAAAGTTTGGTAAATTATTTCGTTGTTTCACGTGTACGGGAGACAGACAATTGGAAGCAGATTTTGATTTTAATTTTGCGTACCTCGTTTGTATGTATCGTTTGTAATTGACTGGTAGCGCATTCAAATGGGAAATGTTTCATGCTTCCATTTAAGGTAATGGTTATTACCATAATAATAAGCATTAAAAATTGATGTTATTGTAAACCAGTTTCTGTTTAATTGGCAATTTACTATTGAGACCTTGCTTGTTAGGATTATTCCTAATCACCGTATCTATTTTACAAATATTAATTGATTCACATAATTCTGGTTTTATGGCTGTTACTCTCCTGATGTTAATCGCAGTCGGCCACTGAAAGGTAGGAAATGAATTTGTTTTCTTTTTCTAACGGCAGCCATGATTTCCTTTCGTAATTCACATTAATTTTTATTTGTTTTGCGAATTTTGCATATTGGTCTACCAATCAATTGGTACATAATTGAATAAATGGCATTAATAGATGTGACCTCTGCAGTAGATACAAGACTAAAAATACATGAAAAATATTTTTGAAAAAATAATTCAAGATTTTTTAGTTGTAATCGCACCAAAATTAGTGGCATAAAATCCAAGTTAAACGCCACTAGAAAAATCGTGAAAATAGTGACAATTAATACGCACGTGGTGACGTGTGTATTTTCGATAGTGACGAAAAATCCCTTTCCATTTAAAATCCGACTAGTAATGGAGAAGAGAGCTTTTCTATTTAAGGAAGTACATCTTTTTCAGAATTTTAAATTTGGTTTTAGCTTATGTGTCTAAATTGAACAAGCTAAGCATATTTTTTTAAACTGATGTATTAAAATTAAGTAAGTTGGCACGAAATTGTTATCTGCAACTTGAGGTATTTGAGAAGTACAGTAATGATGAAAGATATCAAACTTATTTTGAGCGTCTAATTGTAAACCTGATTGTCTGAAAAGTTATATTCCATAGTTTAATACTTGCGTCAAATGGACGAAAACTTCGGTATTAAAAATTTATGTTTATATAATTGCCCAATCGTCGTCTTCGTCTTGAAACGTGAAATATTGTTTTACAGGTTTTACATGACTCATTCCTTTGAGCGAAAAAATAATTTTCATAATTCTTCCTTGTGCTATGCCTAACAGTTCCAGGCATTTTTCACATATATCTGACAAAAGAAAATTAAAAATATGTAACTTATAATTGTTGAAAGGGAACAGAAGCAATAATCTCATTTAGTTTTCTGCTTTAGTATTTGTGTGGGCTACAGAAATGTGTTTATTTGCCTACCTTTCGATTGACGTCATGTACGTAACGTAGTTGCAAAAAAGCAGCTAATTTCCTACCGTAATATTCCTTCCTTTGGGGAACTAAAACTGCTAGTACAAGAAATTTGTGCAAAAAATCCGAAAAATAAAATGATTGATTCCGAACTGTGATTTAACTTTTTTACTCATAACTACCAGGCCATAGTCATCCATTTTATCCAGGTATGCCTGAGTCAATCGCACGTGTTAGTTTCAAATGAGTTTGATGATTTTGCGATTTATAAAATGTAATAAAGACACTTATAGCTTCTTTCGTATCTTTCCTCATACAGTCAAATGTGCGCAGTTGGCATCTTGTTAACCGACTTTGCTATTGTATAAGCATTAATATTTCACCAGCTTAGGATTTGGTCAGTCTAATTGGTTTTTACATAACCAACCTAACTTAACAAGACCCGCATAAAATTAAAATACTTTTCTATGACGCCCACATGGAATTTTTGGGCATATCAATAAGTAGGTTGGCACAATACTCAACGCACTAACAACGGCTCGGTAACCAAAGCAAACCTCATTATTCACTTTAGGCTTTGGCATGCCTTCCGATTTCAAATAAATATGCGGTTCATCTTCTCATATACAGACTTTATACAATTATAGGTATAAATTTTTATCACTTTTCCGTCTTACTGGCCTGATTAGATTTCACATAATAATTCTACAAACAGCAACCACCTACGTAAAATATGAACTCTACTTTACAGGATTTATTGAAACTTTATAGCTCTCCATTATCTTGGTTGGCACAGTATTCATCATTGGTTTATCTGTGGTCTTTCGAGCCCAAAGCAAAAATTCTAAGCAAGCATACAAAATATACAGGGATTGATATGATATACACAAAATTCCCCATATATTAGAATGAAATCTTTCCAAAAACTTTGAAAACCTTTCCAGACTGTCTCCATTTCAGTTTTTATTGTGAATATATTGTTAAAACAGAGTTCTGAATATAGGTAATTATTACCTATAATATAAACGATAAAAACACTTTCCACTAAAATACGGTTTTGTGTAGCCTATGGAGACAGATCCCTAGTGAAATGTGTCAAAATTAATATTATTGCTGCAAAGTTTGAAAAGGTTTTTAATTTAGTGCTCACATATAGGTGAAAATTAGGTATTTTCATTTTCCAAAAGTATCTTATTTACGTAGTCTACAAAATAATTGATTTCACCTGAAAAAGTCATACATTTTATACTTGTATGTGCTGACTTAACCAATTATTATGTATCCTCAACTAACTTTTCAACAGATCGACTGACCGATTCAAGCCCATACAAAAAAATGAAGGCATTCAATTTTTACTTCTCTAATTCCTTTCACATTTACAACAAGTTATTTCAAATTCACGATAAAATTTCTCCATGCATTTTACAATGGAACTCAAAAACAGAATGTTTTCAAATTAACCCAACATATCTGGGAAATAAACTACGCACTAATTTGAAGTTATGGTATTTCAACATATTTGTTATCGCCGGCATTATCGGATTTGGTTCTTGTATGGACGTTGCTTCAAATTGGGGAAATGACGAGAAAAGCAAGGCAATTCAGGTATTTTCTATTGGATTTGCAGCCACATCTGTACTTTGCTGGGCTCCTGCTTATATCATTTCACGAGATGTGAAAACTATCGTGAGCGGACTTGAGAAACTTAAAGATCTTCGACTTCAACTCGGTAAATTAAGAGATTTTATATTTTAGAATCAACAAGTCACAAGAAAAATTTCAGATATGAAATACGGTGATTGATTTCAGATAAACTCAAACCTTCCGGATATGCTTGGAAACTAAATAGTCACACACCAAAATTTTGGAAAATACGAGTTCTTGTGCTCATCGGCTTGGCTGAAGCAATGTTCATAATGCCATTTGCATTTGTACCTGCTGGCGTTTATTTGAAATTGGACCCATTTTACAACACATTTAACAGGCTCTTAGACAAAAATCAATTATGCTCCAAAGACGATTCTCAATGTCAACATGCTTGGTCAACTATAATAATTTCTCTTCGAATTATTTGCTCAACAGTTTGCGTGATAGAAGCTTGTCGATTTATTGGTCTGTTTGTATTAATGATTGCATATCTTATGGAATTGTATATAACCAGTTTGGAAATAATTTCTCAACTGGTTCCGTGCAGACCCGATATATCTACATTCCGGAGACTTGAAGAGTTTGAGATATTTTTCAAATGGTACAATGCTTTACGAGTTGTAATGCTAATTCTTAAAGGACCTGTATCCACACTTTTTGGTGTCGCCCTTTTCGTCGTATTTTGGACCTGTGTAATATTCATATCAGTCAGCATTAGAATTTATGATTCTTAGCCATTGGTGGTTTATTGGTTTATACCAACAGTGGCGTTCCTGTGTCTGACTCTTTTATACGTTTGTTTGGAATTAATTGTAGAAATGCATAAAAAAAGTACGGATATTTTAGAGGGCCTGAAATATTGTCAAGCAGATGGAAGAAAATATGAAATGCAGCAACTTTCAAAAGTATACTCGTTTAGAAGACAAATAGTTCAAAGAAATGTGCAAACTTTTCAACCTGTAGCCCTGATGTGTGGATCAGTGTATCAGATTGGGTTGGAATTTGAAAAAGATTACTTCTCTGAGATCGTTTATAAAAGCGTTGATGCAATTCTTTTGCCGATTTGGTAGAATTCACTTTCTTAGTTTTTGTAGAACATATCGCTTGATCAAACATCTAGTATAGATGAAAGTTGTCACTTTGAAAATGGAAAAATAGCAGTGTTTTTTTTGCAATCCTTTGAACACTTTGTTTCAATAGTTGCCTTTTCCACATGAAAACTTTAGTGCGTAACATGCTTAACAACTTTCCAAAAAACAGGGCAGTAAAATATATGAAATATAAATATATACTATTAGTAGATCTACCTATTTTTTATGGTTGAGAAAAGTAGGTAGCAGGAATTATTGATAAATTGTAATTTAATAGCGTAATTAGGCTGACACTACATTGTCTTCTAGGTTTATAAAAAAAACTGGCTTAGTTACTGATAATTCAGATATTGTAAGGTGTAAAAAATAAAGCTCTATAATTAATTAGTTGAGTTCAGTGTGCTCATTATTTTGCCGATATTAAATATTTATAAACCGGCATTTCTCTGTAACTAAAATTTGACGTAATATACTTTTAATATGTAATTTAATATTTGCTTAAGGTCTGGTTGTCATTGCCAATATGGAATGTGAGAAGTTGGAGCGTAATATTTGAAACAACCTGAGTCCTTTTATGAGACATATTATGAAATAAAAACTGCCCCGATTCAAGTTGTTCACCTAGCTTCATTCCAAAATTCCAAAGTCTTCTCCATCAGCACGGACGCTTAACGTGTATCCAGAAAATAACATAATCATTTTATGATGTAATTTTGATTCATATATTAATCTTGTATGTATTCTCTCTGTAGTCGTTCTAGAATCTCTCTCTTCGTGTTCCCTCGTTGTCTTTCTACTCTTCTTATTAAAATAATTTTAAACGTGTTGCTTTGCAAACAAGAAAACATATTATGTATTTGACAGGAAGACGAATATTGAGGTCTTGGAAAATGCTAAAATGTAGGAATAAAATGAAAATAAAATATTTAGTAAATTTAGGAAGTCTTGCTAAATGACTTTAATTTGTTTTGGAAAGATCTTTGTTCTGAGACAAAAAACGCCATTCAAGCATGTCTAAGTGATTTTTGCATCTTTAAGTCGCTTTTGACCTTAGTTTCCGAAGCATTTCTTTAGAAATGAAGAAAGTTAGATTATGTCAAGAAGGGTATATTTAAAAAACACTATATCGACTCCATAGGAGGAGATGTACTTAGGTTAGCAACCAAAAATTCATGGGACGAAAATCCCAATCACCGTATGGAGTCGATATAGTGTTTTTTAAATATACCCTTCTTGATTTAAGCGCTTATTTGGTGGTGGCATAGCTATTAATAAAATCTCTTCACTAATTCTCGTAATGGTAAAAATAACTGGGACTGGAGATTCTTCAAAATTTAAGTATCTTTGAAATATTAAAACTCGGTAACGTTACGACAGATATTGACAGACAAGGGTTCACACGAAAACCAAGTATACAACTGCAGTTGGGTGGAATTTTATGAAATAAGCTGTGTGCAAATAAAAAATGCTTACTTTGTAAGGATGAGGAGAGTCATCAGATTAGATTGCATATTGCGTGTGTATAAAAATGCGGCTTCAAGCAAGCTATTTTTTCATTGCATGCGCGTGCACTACTTTTTTTTAAATTTTGTATGTTATGTTTTCACTTTCACTGTTTTTTATTTCTGTTTCTCCACTTGTGTTTTTTTTTCTTTTCCTCCTTTGTTCTCTCACTTGTATAGATGCTTCTAGCCCTAAACGCGCTGAGAAAAGACCGATCCGTCCAATTTATGACTCGTCTGTATTGACGTCTTCTTTGAGACCGGATATTGGGCCTGCTATTCCATATAGAGGCCCTACTCGTCCTCCGCAAGCTGGCCCTTATGCGTTTTCCCGTATTCCAAAATCTCGCTACTCTCCACACACCATCTTTCTTAGCGATGTAAAACAGCTTCCTGAACCCACTTGGATTTTTGAAAACTCTTCGACGGGGTATCATTCTTCTTGTACAAATTATAAAATGCATAAATATAGCCGTCAGATAAAAGGGGTATATAATTATGTAGTTTGTGTGTGCGCCGGGGAATTCTCTTTAAACGAAATTTATTGAAAAATGTGACTTGCTTTTGAATGCTGCGTGTTGTAGTGGAATTGGAATTTGTAATAGTCTTATTCTGTAGTTCTCTTTTATGTTTTTGTAATGAATTTACAGCTAATTAGTTTGCATGCGTTTCTATTTTATTTTCAATAAAATGCAATGAATCTTATTGATGGCTTAATTTATACTAAAAGTAGGGTCAAGCACTAATGAAATTTACTGAAACAGGTACGATGGTCGCGCTCTAGTCACGAAAACTGTACCAGACACAATTACGTCATGGGTCATTTCCGGGTTTTCACTGGATCAAGTTTACGGGTTGGGAGTCTCTGAAGTTCCAATGAAGTTGCGAGTTTTCAGGCCTTTCTTCTTGTCTCTAAACATACCCTACTCTGTGGTGAAGGGAGAAGCGGTGGGAATCCAGGTTTTGGTTCACAATTACATGAACCGCGATGTAGTTGCAGATGTCACACTGGACAACTCTGCCAACCAGTTTACATTTACTGAGGACGAAAACGAAGTGGAGAACAGTAAGTTTGATGCACATTTCTTACTATACTTTGTGAGGTACAAATGCTTTGCTATTCTTATATTAATGGCGAGTTGTAATATTCAGAGCTGGAGTTATTCAAAACGGAAAAGTTGTCTGTGAAAGCCAACTCTGTGGAATCTGTCACCTTCCTCATCACACCCAATAATATCGGCAATATTGAACTGAACGTCAAAGGAACATCACGTCAAGCTGGCGATGCTCTGGTGAAAATGCTCAAGGTAGTTCCCCCAGGACAAATGCAAAAAGTGACAAAGGGCACTCTCCTTGACTTGCGAAGCGGAAGGCCATACACCACCAATTTGACAGCATATTTCCCAGCAAAACGTGTACCAGACTCGGATAAAATCAAGGTTTCGGTTATCGGAGACGTGTTAGGGCCAGCCATCAGCAATTTGGATAAGCTTTTAGGTAAGTTGAAAGATACATTACATTACGAGTGTTTTTGTAAAATTCCTAAAACTAACATATTTATGCTCGTATTGTTTAGAACTTCCCACTGGTTGTGGAGAACAAAACATGGTGAAATTCGTGCCTGACATTGTCGTATTGGAGTATTTACAGGTAGGCATTTAGACAAAACAATTAGGCAAAATCATAAAGTGTCATCAGCGGAGGCTAAAGAGCAAGGCAGGTGCTCAGTCAGTACCTATTTTACTACTGCGTTCAACGTTTAGCTCGTTTACTACACTCTATTGAGCTCAGCACATCATCTCTCTCCGTTCGAACGCGTTCTCGTTTGTTGAGTAAAGACTTTCAAGGTTTCACATTCACAGACAATGAGTAAAATGGTGCTTTGTGCTCGCAGTATAGAGATTTTATCAACTAGGGACTTTTTCACTCATCTTCACAAGCCACGGGGATGTAGCTCAGTGGTAGAGCGTTCGCTTTGCATGTGAAAGGCCCGGGGTTCGATCCCCCGCATCTCCACTTTTGCCACTTGGTTTTTTACTTTTTTTAAATTTGTTTGTCTGAGCTGATGCAGTTTAATTCACATTATACGTATTTTACACCATTACAAGTATATTAAGAATTTATTTGGATTTTTAAAAATGTACAGTCCACCAGACAGCTAACTGAACCCATTAGGAAGAAAGCAATTGACTTTTTGGAGACTGGCTATCAACGGCAACTTACGTACAAGCATAACGATGGCTCATACTCTGCTTTTGGGCCAGCAAGTGGAACATCAGGATCTACATGGCTGACAGCGTTTGTTGTCAGGTCCTTTATGCAAGCCAAGCCTCATATATTTGTGGAGACTTGTGAGTTTTTAAAGACTTTATTGTTCAAAATCCAAAATTGTTCCATGCATTCAAGCTAACAAGTGGCGGTGTCATTTTTCCTAGCAATAATTGACGAATCCTTGAAATGGCTTCTCTCCATCCAAGAAGTAAGTGGAACATTCCCAGAGCGTGGTAGGATTTATGATACAGACTTGCCTGGACAATCCGGAAAAGGAGTCTCTCTTACTGCTTACGTTACTCTGGCTCTGATCGAAGCAAACAATGATCCAGACATTGAAACCGACGCCAAGTTCTCCACAGCCATTAATTTGGCTTTGAGCTACATTACCAGGGATATCGAGAGAACGGAAGATCCATTCTCATTGGCACTGATCACATACGTACTTCACGTTGCTGATCATCCTTTGAAGGAAGGAGCGTTCAATTTGCTGGAATCAATGGCAAAAATATCAAATGACACAGAAAAGAAATACTGGGAGCCAAAGAAGAGTGAATTGGATGAAAAGAATCCTTGGACCGATAACCCAAGACCAATTGGTGTTGAAGCAACTGCTTATGCTTTGATGACATACACGAGGAAAAACCTTATCGGTATGCTCGGATTCTCACAATGCCCCTTATGTGCAAATGCAAAGTTTGATGTTTCATTGATATTATGTTATAAATATTTCAGGCGACTCCGTGCCACTTGTCAGATGGCTTTTGGATCAAAGAAACTCAGCAGGTGGATTCCTTTCAACTCAAGACACTGTCGTCGGACTAACAGCTTTGGCTAGGTGGGGACGCTTGGCTCAGTCTTCAAATACAGATATGAATGTTGAGATTACTTACGAAGGAGGAAGTCAAAGCGTTCAGATAAACAATGCGAATTCCATTATTCTTCAGGAGATCGAGGTAATATAATAATGAAATTGATTAGTTGTTGCATACTTGCAATTATCGTTTGAGTTTAAGGTTTAAAATATATGTGCTTTATAATTTTTAGCTGCCAACTGAGGCTAGATGGGTCAACGTTGAAGCCACCGGGGTTGGTGTTGCCATTGCACAGCTTTCATGGTCTTACAATTTGGAAGTTGTTGGAGCTTGGCCTGCTTTCCGATTGGATCCTCAAGTAGACAGGATATCAACCTCCAGTCAACTACATCTCTCTGTGTGTACTGCTCCAGTGAGAGGTTACAACCAAACAAATATGGCCGTAATGGAAGTAAATGTTCCATCTGGATATGCAATTAATACTGACAGACTCAGGAATTTGTTCCACTATCCTCAAATCAAGAGATTTGACACAGCAGATGGAGATTCCAAAGTGATCATGTACTTTGAGTCATTAAAGGAGACTGAAGAAGTTTGTCCCACCGTGTCAGCGTACAGAGTGTATCCAGTAGCGAAGCAGGCTTCCGCGTATGTCACAATGTATGACTACTACGATAATTCGAGAAGAGCAAGGCAGTTCTACGACGCTCCGAAGACGACGATTTGTGACATTTGTGATGAGAAGCAGTGCTCACAAGACTGCCTCGTCGCAAGACAGCGTCAAGCGGAGGAAGAAGCCAGAGTTAACTCAAGTGCCATTAACGTTAGACCATTTAGTCTGTTTTTAGTATTAGTTTTTACCATCTCAAGGTATTTTAGTAACTGATCTAAAAGATATCATAATTTAATTATTTTTAAAAAGTGATTTTAATTTTTTGTAATTATATTAATGTTTAATTAACTACACTACTACTAAATATATATATGAAAATGATGTATGGTAGTAAGAAATAAGTTAATTTGTGTATGATTAAAAATGTATAAATTGACTTGATTGTAATTTTTAATGCTTCCAGTATTCGACTATTTTTGTATACTTGTTAATTGCTTGCTTTTGTCAACTTTCTTGACCAAAATATACTTACCTCTGTTATTTGTTATTATAATTATTATTAAAACTGCTAACATTGTTATAATACGTGAACAACTCACAATTTTCATTTATCCACGGGAAAAGCTAGATGCTGCACTTTTTCTTAACAAATACAAACTAAATACTGAAATGCTGAATGTCTAATTCGAAAGGGAATGAAATGTATGTGTTGAAACTGATTCTGAAATATCTGTATGCATTTTTAGTCTTAACTTTTATGTACGAAATAATTACGTGGATCAATAAACAAAATGAATGTGACTGATAATAAAAATAAAATTCCAGGTCTTATGAATTTTATTCGGTAATAGTATGTCTCGCTGGTCTCACTTTGATGTTTTCCTGCAATGCAAAGTTGAAGAGTTGCTTTCTCTTGACAGATGCAATCATTAAAAAAGATAAAGAATCTAATTTACGTTGAAAATGTGTTTATTGTAATAATAGTCACCAGATAAAATACACATTTTTGTCGTCCCTCTTTCGTGGCGTTCTATCTCTCTAAAATATGTATTCACAAAATTCATTGTCATATAATTATAGTAACATCAGCATCATTAACATTTAGAACCTCTAAAATATATATTTTATCACTAATCACTATGATTGAAAAGGCTGTACAAAGTTTACGTACCCCTTTTCTAAGAAACTACAATTCTTTGTCTACAATGCGTACTGACTCTCTTCCAGAGATACCGACTTGTTGTGTACAAATGTATGCAGTACATCCACACAACGTTTTTTCTCACTTACTCGCATCTCCACAAAAATTTCAAAAATAACATTTATTTTTTGTCCGATACTTACAATAATATACGTGGGTAGTCTATAATATTGGTTTGATTTGGTAAACAAGAAGCTGTGCACTTTTCTCTCTCTCTCTCTCTCTTAAATTGTAGGTTGCATAAAAAGTACTTACACAGATTAGCCTAAAAAAACAAGTAACAAACAACGAAAAACAAAACAAATCAATTTGGTAAAACAGTCATTTAGTTCTTTTATCATTAAAAGTATACATTTATATGAAATCATCATGCATAATAGTTTCTTCTTAGAATTACTTATTTTCAATAATAATATCATTTGTTCCGTTTCTTGTATAATAATGTTTTTTCATTCACAAAAATATGTACACAGTTTCCTCGTCGTATCTCTTAATGCAAGTAACATAATATATAATCATACTCATTAAAAATAGTGAGTTATCAGTTTAATACAAAAAAGGTATACAAATATCAACAAAAACACTGAAAACAAAAGAAATGCATACTGTTGCCCAGTTCTCTGAATTTTCAAGATCATCAATTTCATTTTTTATGAGATACAAACAATAAGATGATTGATTGCCTATAAACTAAAAATGTAAATCGCAGTACCTTATAAAGTTTTACTTATCACTCTATAGTAGTGCCTTCATATAGCTTTTCCTATCCCTGTATGAATGCGCTTGATTGACACTTTCCTTCTTCCTAATCTTCCTCTTCAACTTATTTAATGAAATTATCCCTCATCTTCAACTCTCATGTTGTGTGGTAGTATGTTTTGAAAAACGTTGCGAGTAATCCAGATAGGTATGTCATGTCTACTCTAAACTGTAAATCTAGTAATATCTATTTATCCGAAACTACATTATCTTCTCAATAATATTCACACGTTTTACCAGTCAGACTATTGTATATGAAAAATTAAGAGAGTGAGAATTTACTATAGGTTAATAATTACATTCCTTGTGAGAAAAAACAATAATCCAATGCACAAACATTTTTCGTTATTGTTCCGTTTATTTATGGCGAAATATGAAAAAGTACAAGATTTTAAATAGTACGAATGAAAAATATTAAAGAGGGACTTGTGGTGGTCCGATTTTAAAAGTAATAATGAAATGATTTTATGTGAAAGAATGTTCAAGTCAAATTTTAAACTTAAAACTGAGTCACTTTAGAAGACTCTTGTTTTGTAACCCTAATGATAATGTAAATCTTACATTAAAAATTACTTTTTTTAACGCACGACCGACTATATTTTGTTGGTGATGAAAGTTACGAGATGAAAGTATATCTGTCAAGTGAGTGTTTGGTTGATAGTACATAGCGTTTCGTCTGTAGCGCTATACAATTATGTTTTGTAGCTTTGATGTTTTCAGTTTTACTTCAGATCCTTTAATGTCAAGTTGTAAGTGTAGGGATCATAGAATCCAGCCACGTAATACATGTCCCTAGGTTTGGATGTTGACTTCACGGACAGTTTGGCAACCCTTAGACTTCCAGCAGATGAGCCGGACAACCGCTTTTTAAACTCGGCAAAGGGAAGAACATCGCATTTTTTGGCGATCGTTTGCACATCATTCTCGTCGATATGCGGCGATTCAAAGAGAGCCCCCTGAAAAATGGTCAAGGAGCATGAATTGCTGTTGCTTTTGTTCTTGAGGATATTAAAGATTTGGAATTAAATGGAACTAGACTTACGGGGTATTTGAGATTACTGAGCCTCTTTGCAGAAGCCTTGACCTCTTCCGGATGATAAAACCACCGGACATTGACCATTTTCTTGCCTTTGCGTTCCCAGAATCGTTCCACTCGGCCTATGCAAACAATTGAAGAATACCAATAAAAACTCAAGATCAGACGCAAAACTCAAAAATGTATGAAAGAAGCCTTAGAACAAAAGGAATTCTATATTGCCTCCGGTTGCATTGATTTAACTCACCAATAAAAGGTCTTTCATTCCCTGTGGAAATGAAGAGAGCTGCATCACCCACGTTGATAACTTCATTTCCACGCTGAATCCCATGAAAGAACTCTTTGTTCCTGTTTTTCTTGCTCTTGGGTCTTTTGTAGCCTAGGCCTGACCAAGTCCAGTAGAGCATCTTTGAGGAGGAATGATGAAGATGAGCACCTCCATCGTTGTGGTCGTCATCATCTTCACCATCCTCTTCGTCATCTTCCTCCAATTTTCCAATTTTAGCGCAGTACGGCTCACCACAGTCTGGCTCTTCGTGATCTCCCGTGCAACCACCCGACGTTCCAGTGGCTGAGGAATGTCGCCTCTTCCGGTGTTTCTTTTCCAGCGTAAGCAGAGGATTAGGATCGTATTCTGTGGGAAACGTATGAAAAATAGCAGTTGACAAGTTGACATTTAAAATGAAGATTGCATATATTGTTGCCGTCATGTCGTCTTACCACGAACAGGATGATTCACAGAAAGTAGTCGAATTTCCTTCAGTTTGATCATTCCTGTGTCCCCATCATCAAACTCTATTGGAATGAGATCTTTATCAGGATCAAACTTTGGACTAAAGTCAGAGGAGACTCGGCCAGGATAGAGACCGCTGTACTGTGGTGACCAGTAGGCACAGATTCTCATACCGGAACAAAGACCTTCAGGTTGGGGCTTCTTTTCCCGCAGACATTTCTACACAAAGAAAAATAATAATATGAAATCTCATTTCGCTAGAAATCCACATAATTAGCTTATCCACTAAAAAGTCAAGCAAGCATTCATTTTACACTTGTTATGCTCATCATCATATCGTATCATCCATATCAAAATGTTGTCCAATTAATTTATACAGGACGCCCCAATACGTTTCATGCAAAGGTCTCTCTTTATGATATCGAAAAACGATGGTTAAACAGGAATCAACATTCTGTAAGTTTTGTATGAACGGGATTTCTTCATTTTCTGCCTCTCAGCTCACGAAAAGCATAGGAATTTTCAATTTTCATCCATCCAGTACTATTTTACCACTCCGCACCATGTAATAACAAATGACAATGACAAGATAATGTATCGCTAACCCTTCTGTCTTAATGTGCCTTCTGTTCTGCTCTGTTGTATCCGTCATAAGTCAAGGCTATGCATATCACCCTCTTTACCACATGCATATTTCAAAGAACAGAGATCCACAACAAAGTTTTGTAAGTCTGCATGCCTGCCAACAAACAATTTTATTATTTTTGTGTGTTTTATTCTCTCTGCCCTCTTGGTCCTCTTCTTTCTACAAGACCTCATCTGCCTCTGCACGCGATATCCTTTCCGCAGCAACCATGTCATGTTGTTTGTTGTGTGTTATGTCGGCTAAAGGATTTCAATGTCAAAGCAAAAAAGGCGACCCTGGGAAAACTCCACAGCAGCTGCCTGTCTCCCATGAGCAGAACAGCCTTCTCATCATCATCTCATCTACTAAACAACTCGTACACAAGTTTCACCGCAGACCTCTCTCTCTCTTCTCTGAAAATTCCACTACAATAAAAAGAGCGAACATCACATTAAGTATGTTCTTTATTCGCCTCTTGTCCAAATAAACTGCCTGATGCAATGCATGCTCATCTTGACAATGGTGATGTAAACAACAATCAACAATAGAGAATCAGTCAACAATGTTCTGATGTAGTGGCTATAAAGCGCAATGTGTAGTGGGTTTCATGAAAATAGCTGAAAGAGACATGTTGTGTGAGCGCACTGCAAGTCCATCTATTTCTCTTTATTATGGCATTATTACGCACGTTATTACACATGACATGGGGAAAGGCCACAGGCCACCCAAAGTGTTTTAATTTTTTTCCCAGTCAGTCATTCAGCGGCGGCTTGCGTTGTTGAGGCACTTGCATCAGAGGAGATGAGCTCGAAACAATTTATGGAGTGACATGCAAATGCAAAAGCGTATCACAATTATCCTGACAAAGTTATAATTCCAGTTAACCCGGCCATTAAAATGAAATAATAGAAAGGAATCTGAAACTACAAAATCTTGTCATGGCCATTAATCAACCGTACGGATTTTTGATTTTGGCGATGATCATGATCTCGACTTCCTTATAACAATACAAAAGTACGGAAGCCTTGATGAAATAAAACCACCTTGAAGTAAAAATTCAAGTCCAATTTTTAGAGATGCCACAATTTCACCTCAATTTATGAGGATCAATCGCCGATATAAGTGGTATTATCCCAAAAACGATAATTACTTTGATTGGTTTCGTTTGGATAGAAAGAAGAGTGATAAAAAGGCGAGTAGCAGAACCGTTCAATGAGCCGTTTGCTAAAATTTATTGTGTACTATCATTCACATGTGTGGGTAGTGGATATAATATAGCCTGTTCTGTTCCTATCTCAGCAACAACATCAATTAAACATCTGTAACACTTTCATCATTATCTCGATAAAACATTCAATTCAATCACAAGCAATAAACTGTTAAGAAAATGTGGTTAAAAGTCGACATAAAAAGAGACGCCGACTCTGTTGATGTTCTTGCACTTTTGCATTTACTTTCTTCTCTTCCACAAAAGCAATATTTTATGCAATTTACTAAAGTAAATTAAAACAGGTTCAAATTTTATTGCGCAAAAACAATCAAATCAAATGTAGTCACTCACTTATTCTCATCATGATCCTCCATAAAATGCTTTTTCACGTGTTTAACTATGCATGTAGTAAATAATTGTAAATTACATACAGATAGAAAAAAGACAATGAGCACCCATGCATTAGTCAGCTAAAAGACAGTTTCCGTCATCAGTACGAAATCCACAATGTGAAAACCTTTAAAAAACATGTAATGCAATGCACTGTTTTCTCCCCTACATTTCACACTACCACCAACCGTGTAACTGGCATACACCATCATCTTCATTAGCCAACATTCTCATTTTCCCAAAGTTAAAATTCTTAAACGGATACAATTACGAGTGACTTTTGATGTTCTTTTATAATGACGACGATGATGATGATAAGCTGGTCACCGGTCCAGTCCAGCAATAAAAGATTTGAAGGGAGAATGATGAAGTGAATGACTCTATGTTAGCGGAATGCCTAATGAATAGCAAAAAACATTCATTTTGATTTGTGAATCTATGAAAAAGAAAATATTTCAGCCGTATATAAAAAGAAGAGCACTTGAACTGAAATTTTTTTCTTGTATTTGTGTGTCCATGTGTGCTCCTGCATAAAATATGACTGAATAATAAGTTGACTTCTTGAGTGGTGTTCCCTCACCACGAAAAAAAATCATACCACTTCAACCTCAAAACTTGATGGTTTTCTTGAATAAGTAATCATAAAAACAAAAGGTTTTTCTGTTGCTGTTTTATATCCACTCTCCCTCCACCTTTTCTCTGCCTCTTTACATTTTTATTACCTTGCTTGCATGTCTCTTGTCTTCCACTCTTTTTGATGATGAAGGTGATTAGAGAGGTTTTTCTTGTGTCTAGAGAGGGAAGAGATACTCACCAAAAACACAACCTCAAACTAGGCAAATTATAAAGAGAAGGTGATACACATTACATTACGATGTGCGTGTAATAGGATTTTTATTGCTACACTTGGGAGAAAAACGTGAGTTCTTCGAGTTCACATCTCATTCCTCTTTTCTGTTCTCTTGATTTGTAAGTCAGCGATTAACTACTACCTTCTACACAAACAACATCATACAAAAAAGCCGAAATCATGCATAATAATAAATATGTAGAGAAAAACCAGCCATCAGAGTTGAAGAGGAAGCTACCTATACTATGTCGTACTTTTTCCTTTGAATAAATTGGAGGAACTCTTGCTTGACAGGCAGAAAATAGTAATAAATAGGAACTCTTCCTCTCTCAAAGGAGAAGAGGAGACGGTGAATGGCTATGAGCTCTCTAATTCAATAAGAAGAGGAGAAAAAGTGAACACATGGCTTTACCAACTTTTTTGCCATTGGAAATGTGGAAAAATAAGCACATGATAGCTCATGTGCTCGGGCTGGGCTTGGATCCTACCGATTTTTACATTACAAGTCGAGAGACAGTGAGCGATTCAAAGCAAGAAGCCAACCTACTTTTATATGTGTTTTACATATGTATAGTAAATTTATCATCAATCTAAGAAAAATGATGATAATAATAATAACATATTCAAATTCATCATCAGGAGTAGAAAAATAAAGTGGTTGGCCATGAGAAACAGAGCAGAAAAGAGGAGCAAGTAGGAGAGAATAGCTCGTGGTGTTGGATAACTTGGGTTTGGGTTCCTCTCGTTTTTTTTTCTTCAGCTCATTTGCCATACCCAAAAAATTTATGACGAGAGGTTTGCGTATCGCAAAAAGATGTGTGATGAAATGTTTTGATGTGATGAAATACTAGACGCAGAGACGTAAAAATGTGTATTATCTAACATAATATAATTCCAAAAGATTCTTAGTATTACATATTATGCTTGTTGTACCATTTTTTTCTTAGGAATGAATAAAGTAGGCTAAAGTTATGTATCGCTGCTGCTGATCAGTCCACCATCGTAAATTTCCTTTGACTCGATTTCAGTTAGACATTTTTTGTGTGAAAGCGGCTGTGATCTCATTATCACTATACAGAGCAACAACAGTAACCGTGCCTTGCTTGCTGAGGTGAAGAACTGGAAGCAAATTGTTTTTTTTTTGTTGAATCGTCGGCACGGCGAGGGTGAGTAGAAATAAAAACTGAGTTGAGACGTACATGTACATGTGTTACAAGCGAGTCTTGTTCATGCTCCATGCAGATGTCATTACATTTTATTCAAACCCTAGAGAAAAGCAGCGCGAGCGTGTCAGAGTCAAACACTTGTTTTAGTTCCATGAATTTTGTGTGATTCGTTGTTGTTGTTGATTTCTTGAAACCCCAAAGTTCTTGAAGAGTGAGATATGTATTTTCATGAAACTAGCGAGTATACGTTCTTTTCTTTGTTAAGCTGAGCTTCGACTTTGGTGAACGTTCCTAGAAAGTATAAATTTTCGGGCGACATGTCCTGAAATATTCGAAATGGGAAATGGGATACAAATGTGCTAATCAAGAGAACGGGACAAGTAATAATAAACTTAAAAGATGGGACTGATAAATGTGTTTAGAAAGTGGAGAAGAGAAACAAAGTCTTGTCTGATCATGCCGAGGAGATAGGTCACGCTATAAGTCTATTGTTAGTTGAAATTCATTACTGATGACTAAGGATCAAAGGAAAAACGATATTACCAAAAGTTATGATTTTTTAATCAATAAAAGCTGAAAAACTACTTACACTGTAATTTGATGACACGCTTCAACTTGTCCAAAACTCAGTGTAAACAAGTGAGCCTACGCAGTAAATTAAATACCTATTGTTAGCTGATTCCTAGTATTTTCTGCTTTCTCTTCTAATTAAATAAGTACACTCAAAGCAGAAAGTGACATTTAAGAGCTTCTGTATCGCAATATTTTCATGCTGACACTCAGCGTAATTCAATAAATTCCACATCTTTTGCTTTCAATTTGTCAGCGAATTTATCTTGGCATCTTTCTTTGTACGTCTATTAGTATTGTTATTGGTTTGAAAACATGTGCATGAAAGGACAAAAATAAGTTTTTCATAAACACATCTAAGCTTCTCAAGTTTGTTGAATTTATACATCTTGTAATTTTCCGTGAATTTCGGTTGACCTCGAAGACCTATAACTGCTAGCTGGTAGAGATTTCCCCAGTAGCAATAACATCCTACCTACCTACTGGATAATAGTGGAACACCTCCCGCTGGAAACAGGAAAGAAAATGTTGGCCTTGTCAGATTTTACTTTACTTTTTATGCTCACAACTGCACAAAAAGAAAGCCATTAGGACATATATGCATGAATGGATATAGTAAATAGTGGGCACACTTCTGTTAAAACATGAAATTATGGGCAATTTTCACTATGAACTGACTGAATGACTCCACGTGCCTGACCTTGGGATGGTATTAAGAAAAAAAGGAAAAGGATTTGCAGATGTCTCAACAAACACTCAATTGTAAAGCCAGGTTGCTATACTCCTGTCCTGTCATTTTCATACATTTCCAAAGTGTAATCATTCAATAATGCAAACCTTCGATGCATACCCACACAACAGGCATTTTTATCTCATTACATTAATGGATGAACAGTGTACGCAATAATGACAGCATTAAATAAATAAGTATTAAAAATACATAATAAATTTTTTTGGAGTATATAGTGAGCGCGTGTGCAACCTTCACTATACCTTTCCAAATTTTTGCTTGCTTACCTCGAGGACTTCCTCCGCCGAAAAGATGAGGTGAGGTGGAGCTCCTCTCTCATTATCCAGCGTGACGCCATACACATCCGGTGGCTGAAGAGCGTTCAGTCTCCCCGTGTAGAAAAGACCTTGAATATCAGTCAAGATTCTCATCTCATCCACCAGTTCTTGTACAGAATCCAGCTCAACCTTTCCCGGAACCTGAATTTCGTCCTTTTCTTTTGTAATTGAAGAAGTGCAAGAAGAGGCGGCGGAAGCACGTGTATTTGGAGCCATAGCAGCACCACTGCCACCCACAACACCAGCACTAATGGAAACACTGCCGCCAACACTTTGTCCTTTATTACCCCGGCTATTACTTTTTGTACTCGCACAACTACTCGTTGTTGATGACCGCGCTGATCTCTTCTTTGGTTTCTTCATTGATGACAAGGATGATAATAGTGCCAAGGAGGAGGTTGATAATGAAGATGTGGAGGGGGCGGCGGATGGTGCCACATTATTGCTGTTCACTACCACCGCGGCTGCAGCAGCACTCATTGAGATTTGTGTAGAATGACTTGGATGATGAGATTGATGGTGGTGATTATGACTTGAATGGGATTTACCGAGTGGTAATGGCGGAACATCATCAATATCCAGCAATTCGTCCTCATCGTCATCCTCATCGTCCGCGTCCATATCCGTCCCAGGAGCAAGACAACCACTGGATCTCCTCTTTTTCGACTTTCTTTCCACTCCCAAAGTTTTTTCACTCAGTTCTGGAGAAACTTTGCGACTAAAAACTTTTGACATGATTTCCTTTGTGGATAGACTGTGATGTTTTTTCGACTGGGATGTGGATGAAGATGTGTTGTTGGTAATGTAGCTGGAGCTATTCCGGTTTATGCTTGGCTTTCTTTTCTTGTTGCTTCCTGTGGAAGCTGTAGTACTGCTGGTTGTAGAAGCGCAACTTGTTGCTGTTGCTGGGATGATGCTCCCTACACCTTTCTTTGTTGTTGCTACTGCTTTCCTTGTCGGGGCATTCTGAGTTGTGATGTTGGCTACTTCCATATCCAAATGGAAATCTTCATCATCATCCACAGTAACATCTTCCTCCTCCTCCTCGTCCTCTTCTATGGACCGAGCTCTAACAACAGGTTCTGCTTTTAGACAAGGCTTAATGTTATGATGACCCTTTTTGTTCCCAGTCAGTTGTTGAGGCTTGAAGTGGACAAAAGCTTTGAGTTGGGACTTGACCTCAAGAAAACGTTCTCTGTCACGGTTTTGTTGTTCCTTCTGTACTGGAGAAAGTGGAGTAGTAGCAGAAGTCTCCTGCTGTTGCTTTACATTAAATAGGGAAAGCTTCAATGGCATATTGTCCTTTCTCCTAGTACCAGCCTTTTCCTTTGTCGTCACTTTACCATCACTATCAATGTCTTCATCGGCTGCAGACTCCTCCGCATCTGTGGGCTGGTTGGATCCTGCTGATGAGATATTTGTTAGCTTTATTGCAGACACGGCAAACATTGGATCTGCCACCCACACATTATTCGCGTCGTTTTCATTTTCGTTCTCAGTCGTCGTCTCAGTTTCCCCCTCTTCCTCTTCAGCATTGACAGATGGAGAGGATCTGCGAGAAGCCAGAGACGAACAAGGAGTAGAGGAGCCGCCAGGAACTTGTAAACAGGCAAAAGCACTTTGTCGATGGTGATGAGGTCCACTTTTTGTTCCTTCATCCCCATCCTCTCCTTCCATTGACGATTTCGCTGTAAGGGGTGGTGTGAGAGGGCTAAAAGCTATGGAAGCGTTTGGAGTACTTGGAACGTAGCTTCCCACTGCAGACGAGCACGATTGCTGCGTAATCGTAATTTTAGGAACTTTACCACTTGCCAGAGAACTTTGAATCGACTTTTTCTTCTTTTTAGTTTTTTCCTTTTTCCGAACATCACCAACATCATCACTAACCTCGCTAGAACGTCGTTTCTTTTTCGCCTTCTTGTATTCGTCTCCACCCTTTTCCCTTTTACGCTTCTTTTCCATCCGTCCTCTGCTCTCGCTATCCTTCCTTTTCCTTTCCTTAGAACTAGCTTTGTTTTTACTACTACAACTACTTGGAGATCTATTCCCTATTGTAATAACAATATTATCATCAGTCTTTTCCTTATCCTGTTCCGAAGAAGACAAGTATCTGGCATCATCATTAACATCACAATAATCCTTCTTATCATGGCCGCTACTACTACTGACGGAGGGAACAAGAAGCGGAGGAGGAAGATGAGAGGGAGAAATTTTGGAGCAACTCGGGAATCTCTTGAAGTTTACCGTTTTTGGCACTGAGGAAGAACTGCTGTCATTATGGTTCGCTACAGGAGATAAAGAGGATGGAGGCACGGGGAAGGAATGCTGTTTGGGTGATGGTGATGTTGGCGTTGATGGCTCCAAAGGAACATCGAATGGAATCAATTGTGGCATTTTAATCGTCGGAGAGTTTGGAAGTGTTTGTTGCTGTTTTTGTGGCTGAATTGGAAAGAAGACAGACGGAGATCCCTGCTGTTGTACTTTGAAAGGAGATGTTGTGGCTGCGCTGTTGTTAATTTGCAGTTTTGTTGGACTCACACCAGCAGCAGAGCTCCTTCGAGAGATAACTTGTTTGGCAAAAGCAGAAATTCTCTCGGGCGGATTATAGAAGCTTGAGGATCTGTCTTTTGTTGGAGAAGGAGTGGTGGTTATAATTTGATCTGTTGAAGATGTGGATGTTGTTGTTGTTTGCGGAAGAATGCTCAACGGGGATAATAATGATGAGGACGATGATGATGATAAAGATGCTCTTTTCTCTTCCGATTTAGCTTTCTTTTCCTTCTTCACTTTCTTCTTCACTTCCGTACTTTCACTGTTTTTTGATGTTGTTGTTGTTGTTGTGACGGTTGTAGAGGTGGGTAAGGATAGAAGCAAAAGTGATTTTGATGGTGACACAGATGAAGATGAGCTAGACAGGGCTGCCGCCTTTTTATTCTTTCTTTTCTCCTCCTTTCGTTTGATATTATCATTTTTATCATCCTTTTTACTTTGAATCCCTTTCGTGCTCTGCTTGCTCAAAACGACAAGTTTATCATCCTCTTTGACTTTTTTGCTGTTGTCGGCCTTTTTGTTGTTGATTGGTTTCGGTTTTGACTTTGAAATAGCTCCCACAGTCGATGTCCAATCGTCTGCTTTCACTTTGGAATTTTTCTCTTTCGTCTTTTTAGCTTTGTCTTGTTGCTGCTTCTGCTGTTGTTGTTGCAACGTTTTCTTCGAGCAGAGTCCTGGAACTTGTGGAATTTTCAATAGTACAACAGGTGAGGTATAAAAAGCAGAGTCTGAAACGGTGCGTTTTTCTTTCTTTCCAACTTTCATCATCATCGCCTTCTTTGAGGATTGCTTTAGCGTAATACTGTTTGAAGTTTTAGAAGTACCTTTGTGATCTGCTTTCGCTTTTCCTGTTTTTACCGGCTGCTTCTTAGGTGACTTTGGCCGCTTGCCAGCCGGGGATGATAATGATATTGGTGGCGGTGGTGGAGGTACGGAGGAACTTGTCACGATCCCACTTGCACTCATAATTTCACAAGGATTTGACACATGTTTCTGGTGACTGAGGGTTGGTACAGTAGGAACACTGGGGTAGTGAGGCGTATAGTGTTGATGATACGCACCTGGAGACTTTTGAGGAGACATTGGGGGACTTTCTCCAATACTACTTGCATTACAGCTACTTCCTCCATCTATGGACAGTCGTTTACCGAGATCCTCTCTACTCCCGAATTCCTGGGCTACGGTCGCCAGCAAATCTAAACTGCTTGGGGACGCTGCTTCCATAGTCATCGGAGTAGCTGGTGCGGAATGATGATACTGAATGGTAATTGCTGGTGGGGGTTGATAGAACGTCTGTTGGGGTGATGTTACCGCGTCCATATCACGATGAAGAGTTAGCGTTGCTGGTCCGCTGTAACTTTCTCCGTTGCCACCAACAAGTTCATCTGCTGAAGCGACTACTGCCGTTGCAGCGGTCGCTCCGGATCGTGGAATATATGCAGGTATTCTGAGAGGACTAGTACCACCGGTTCTATCTGATGTCGGAGATGTGATCAGAAAGGTAACTTGTGAAGGACTTTGAAGCGCTGGTGACGACTGATGAAGAATTACAGCCATTGGCTGTTGTTGTTGTTGATGATGATGATGATGAGGATTATTACTGGTCAGGCTGGAGTTGGTTAGGTCCTGAGGACTATTCATTGTAAAACTAGGACTTTTAAGATTATTGTTACCACTATGCATAATATCACCACTGACACTGGTCATATTTGGAGAGATAAAATAACTAGAACTACTGGTATCACTCTTATTATTTGTTTTTACAAATTGCTGATAATTGGTGTTGGTCACTGCAGGGCTACTCTGCACATTGGGTGACGCCCAGCCTTGTTGTTGACTAATACCTTGTGAGCCGGTTTTTGCATTTTTCGTTTTTGATTTCCTACTGCCCTCTCTACTCTTCTTTGTCATCTCTGTTGCAACAACAGTGGAAGATTTGGACTTGTTCCTTTTGCCACCCTTATCTATCGACTTTCTTTCAGCCGTATCAATTTTTAGACATTTTTTATTTTTTACCTTTTCGACAACATCAACATCACCAGCTTTTTTTATTCCTACATTAATTTTACCATCATTTACTAAAGATTTGCTTCTCTTAGCTTTCTTCTCTTTTTTCATCTTATCAACAACTCCTTGAGATTCAGAGTCATTTGGAAAACCAGAGGATGACAACAGACTAGCTGGCGTCGATGATGATGATGATGATGACAATGACATTGACGCAACCTTTTTCAAGGCAGCAGCTCCTTTCTTTGTCGACTTTTTCATTTTTTCTGGGAGTTGTTCGGTGCAGACACTCGAGGTCTTTTTCCTACCACTCTTGGTTGGTTTGGACGAGAGCAGTGTTGCAGCAGCCGAAGCTTTGAAACTACCGTCATTCGTGTCCTTCATTTTTTTATTCCTCTTTTTCTCCTTCGGCTGTTCTCCTTCCGCATTCGACATTGAAAGTAACTTTCCCTTCACCTTTTTATCTTTAATTTTATTCTCCTTCTTCTTATTGTTAGTCTTAATTTTTAACGAGGGTGGTTTCAACAGCTCCGGTTTTACTTCCTTCTTTGTTGATTTCTTGGGTTTCTTTGATGGTGCAGGCTTATTAACTGGAGCTGGAGGAGGTGTTGATAAAGGACTTAATACTAGCAAGGAGTGCTTCTGCTGCTCGTTATTGTTATCCTCATGTGATGAGGAATAGCCTGACGTGAAACTGACGTCCTTGATATTAACAGCGTGGTTATGATTATCTTTAGTGAAACTATTATTTCTCCTAAAATAGTCGTCTGTATTTTTATTATTACTAGTTTCATTAAAATTATTACTACTACGCGAAAGTAAGGTTGGTTCAGGTACATCATTTCCTTCAACAACTTTATCAAAATTCTCATTGCTGGCATCATCTCCTTCCTCGTCAGCTTTCTCCAATGTTGTAGGGTGTAGTCCGCCATGTTGATTTTTTCTTGGATCACCTTCACCATCGCCATTCTCACTGATGCGCTCTCCAAAAATGTTACTTTCACCAGTGCTGGGATCAGTGCTCACTGTTGTATGGTTGGCATCACAGGATATGATTGTTATCGTGGGACTTTCAGCGTTATTAATGGCATCGGAGAAAACTTTGACTTTTACTCCCTCCTGGCTTTCACCATCCTCTTGATCCCTGTTGGCTTGTTCTGATGATGGTGATGCTGCTGCTGGATCAGATTTCATCATGCAAATCTTCATCTCTTCTTGTTTGTCTCCCAAAGCAGATACAACGACATCATGCCTAATCTTGGTCGTTGGAGGTTTGACCTTGAATGAGTCATCCAGCTCGTTGTTGCTACGCTGTTGCCACTCGTCTGCTTTCTCTACTACTGCTTCTCCTTCTGCCGTAGGATTTTCCAGCTTGACTGAAATACAAAACGGTTCATCATCATCGTCATCATCATCATGCTGCGACTCTCCAGCGTTATCTGTCTTGTTGACTACTTTCTCCTCTGCTGCGATCGTTGCCAACTTTTGTTCATCTGAGGAATCCAGAATAGATGAAGTTGTAGATGTTGCCGGTGAATGCTGTGGGATTAAAACCAGAGGACTAATACTTTCACTATCTCTCCGCTCAATTAGGCTTTCCAGTCTTTTAAAGTCATGTTTTTGTCCAGCGGTATACGAACTGGGTGAGGACATTGGTGTAGATACACTTGTAATTTTGTTGTTACTGCAATTATTATTTCTCATGTTGTTATGATGGGCTAGAGACAAGAGAGGTGAGGACAGAGGGGGCGGTGTGGTCAGTGACCCGCCTCCACAGCTATGCGTTTCTCTTGTATGTCCATTTATAGGAATAGGTTTAATTTTAGTCCCCAAAGAGGTAACATCCTCCTTCCACACGAGTAGATCTTTGTAATTGCCGTTGTTATTGTTATTGTTACTTGGGATCGGAGACGGGCTCCCATAAGGAGAGCCAGGAGGGAAGGGTGAAAGTAGCGCTCTCGTTGGCGTAAGAGAAATTGGACTAGGAGTAGCGCACTTTCTTGTGGCAGCTGCCATGCTAGTGTTTGTTGTGCTATTATTAGAAGAAGAAGCAGCGGCAGCACTACTGCTGATAACAACATTCAGGCCAGAGTTGAACTCATGCACGGTGACCGGTGAGGGGGTGGATGACGTCAAGCTTTTTGGACTAAGAGCTGCGGTGGAGCTGGAGAAAAGATGAGGATGTTGTTGTTGATGGTGGAGAAGGAATAATGATGGTGAGGGGGAACTTGCTGTTATCGTCGTTGTTGTCGATGTGGACATTGAGTTGAGCTCCTGTGTACTGACTGGTGATGATGGTGCTCCCGCTGCCAATGAGTGACTACCGCTACCAGCAGGATTTTGCTGAGACGTAGTAGATGTTGAGAAAGTGGAGAAAGCGGAACCAGCAGAGCTTGTGACGGCGGCAGCGGTTGTTGTGGTGGCTGATGCCGCTACTTCTGCTGTGGACGACGACGATGGTGATGATGATGTCGATGATGCTGTCGGAGTTGGCGTTCGGATCCCTCCGGCTCCCGTAGGAGAACAAGATAACAGAGAAATGTTCGCCCTGCTAATAGGACTAGCCACCTGCATCGGAATTGCTCGATGTGTATTATTGGTGATGCTGGTGTTGTTAGTAGTACTGGTGGTAGAACCACTGCTAGTGTTACCACTGTTATTATTGTTGATGTTATTATTATTATTATTAGCCAACAAGTCAAATCTGCTGCTGCTGCCACTTGCACTGCTATTGTCCCCACTACCACTATTTTTACTGGCGTTATTATTACTAACTGCACTGTTAACACCACTGTTACCACTCACTGGCGGGGTGGGAATACTTATTAGATGCGGTTGTTGTTGAAGATACCCTTGATTTTGAAGGAGCATTTGCTGTTGCTGTTGTTGTTGGTGAAAGTAGTGGTCATAGTAAGGGTTCTTGTTCATTGTTGCTGCAGCTGTCGCTGCTGCAGCCAGTGAGGCTGCTGCATCTTGCGGGTAGAGGAACGGGAGGTAAGGATTGTACGGAGAGGAGGAGGATGTTGTTGAGGGTGATGGCGATGATAACTGTCTATTTGCGGTTGCTATCAAGTGTTGCTGATGAAGGTGATGATGAGGGGAATGGAGGTGCATCTGTTGCTGCTGCAACGAGAGTTGTTGTAAGTAGTCTGTGGGGGCTACGTTGGGACTAGGAGGAATACCTGAGAAAATATGGAAAGTGTTCAATTAAAAGTGCATACATTCCATAGGTCAACTTGACTTTGTTCAGTCATCTTAACACAAGAATCAATAGCAATTAAGTAATCGTTGTTACTCCGAGTTTTACTTCTGCCATTTGCAAATAGGAAATGTACATACCTACTATACAAGAGTTTATGAGAACTATTTACCTTATTTATCTGTATATATTGGATTCATAAGATAAGTACATGGTATAGGTGATTCTGCGACATAAATAATATACCTAACACAACCTAACAGTATGCATACAAAAACCTAATTTTGCTCCCTTTATGTCTGTCTCACTTTTATTCTCTCCTCTTCACGCTTTTTGTGCTTTCTATTTGCTATGTGTATGTTTTGCTAGCATTGCGTTAGTATTGTTGTTAGTTTTAAGCAGTTTTATCTCGGTGGAGTCCCGGTGGCTGACTGGCATCATGGCTTGCATGACATACTTTTTTTCCAGCAAAATGTATATATTAAATGAGTAGAGCAGTCAGGCAGAGAAAAGCCACACATGTACACCATACTACCGAAACCTACAAAGGCAGCTTTATACAAAACAAGCCACCAACAAAGTTAGCTAAAATTGTAAAGAGAACAAATAAGCAACAAAACAAACAGAAGGAGAGACACACACGGCGGACGACCAAACCAGCAAAGTAAAATAGTAATGTCCATTTTTATGACTCAAGTTAGGCTAACGAACAAGCATAATACAAAATTCATGCAGCCACCCATCATCAGGTCAAGTAAAAAACCAATGAAACGAATGGGAAAAAATCTATGAAACAGGAGTATAGAATAGTGGAGAAGAGAAAATAAAACTGTTGTTGCATGCTCTAAATCCTTTCATTTCTAGTCCATGAACTACTCAAACATAAGGAGGATGATTCTACCACATGCTTCACAACTTCATTCATTACCTGATTTTGTTTAAACTGCAATCTATGGTACAAGCAGTGGACTAAAAAGTGGTCTACAAGTAGCTCTCGAGCTCATTATAATTCCTCTTTGCAGAATTGCAAAAACTACAACAACATGCAGTTCGAAAAATTGCCGACTGACAAGTCATCAATAAAAAGTAAATTTGGCTTGCATGCATTCAGCTCCTTTCTCTCATATAACACTAATGTATTGCCAACTTGAATTATTATAGGCATTGCGACCGACCTATTACACTATAAAACCTTTACGCCTTTTTTGGCTCCTTCTCTTTCACTTAAGCTTCTAATCCACCAAAAAAAGCCGCAAAAAATTCTTTAATAGTGTTAGCTGCTGTTACTCATATTGCGATACCGTTGAAGATATGCCCATAATATCCCTTATTACACGGTTTTTGGATTCATGAGCACTATAAACCACTCCTATAGACTTCATGCTTATGTATGAGCTTTCATAATATGGGTTCTCTGTTTGTGCTGTTTCCCTTTTTTGCATAGAATACTCGAGCAAGCCGCTCCACTTTCAGTTTCATTTATTGCATGACTTGTCATAAAAATTAATAATAGCTAGGCGGCGACCTATAAGAAGCCTCATCTATTACAGCGTATAGTGGCAGCCTGTTTTCCCAATTTCCTTATTTACTTTCACCACTTAATTTTCTTACGCAAAAAACTTTCACTAATACTTTAGCTCTATATAGTTTTTTACTCTTACCTGGAGATAAAAGAGGCACAGGAGGAGGCGGTGGATTATCCAGACCCCAATATGGGTGGCCATTACTAGCTAACAAACTGGGGTGAGAATGGTGATGTGAAGGGGACACTGGGGAGGGCACTACAAATGGCCTCTGTGCGGCAGCAGCTGCCGCATAGGAATATTCCAGGTACGGAGACACAGCATTCCGATGATGATGATAAGGATGGTGTGGGGGATATTGAGAAGAATACCCTGTGGGATAACCCAAATTAGGG
>JAQIXX010001680.1:0-31091 GCA_034700605.1 Willowsia nigromaculata
TGCAGTATTTTTTGGGCTTAAAAATTTTAATCTCTTAATTTCTTTTGTACTTTGCGAACAATGGCTTGGTCGAGCGTTGACACAGGACGGGCATGTCCACACAATCGTTTCATTTGTTGGAGTGGTATGGACCCAGAAGGTCATTTGACTCACTCACTCAATCAAATGAAGTGAATGACTGTGAGCCATTAAGATGAAATGAGTGGGATTAAAACAACGTTGAACTCATAACAGTTTGCTCAGTTAATCGTAATAATCAAAATCCAGCAATAAAATACGGGTAATGGATTGTAAGAAAGCTGATATTTTAATGTCGATGAGTTGAGATATTGAAGGAGAGTTATAGGTTTAGCCACCGGCAATATTTTCAATGCATTATGAAAAAATGCGAAACGTTCCTAGACCAATGAGTGGTATTTAAAGCAAAATGCATACTTATTGGCCAAGTGAATAAATAATTCGAGCAAACATCCAGAGCAAGTGACGATGAATTTGAAAAAGACCAGAAAAGTTGTTTTTTTACCTAAGCTTACCACAGTTGTCTTGCCCATCACCATGACATAAAGCATGAAAATCAGTACAAAAATTGTTTAGGGCGAAGCAATATGTTTTGAAAACTGTAATACGAAGTGTTTTTTCGGCTGATGATAGTGGGATGGTGAGAGAGAAACACAAAATATAACACTATACTAAGAAGCAGGCTGACTGTTAGTAGCTGAATATTGGCATAGGCGAAAAGTGAACAGAGAGACATAAATCTTCCATTAAATCTTAACTGATCAGCCATGTCAAGTGTCAACAATTTGCTCACTCTTTTGTAACAAGTTGAAAGCAGAAAGAAGTAAGCAATGAGTGCCTTTTTCTCTAATTCAAACCTCATTTATTTTATGTCAGCTCATTTTATATATTATCAAGCCATTTGTACCTGTTTGCCGAAACAGCCAAGAGTAATAAAAAATACCAATGTGGAATTAGAGACATAAAAAATATCGCACTGATATTTTTGCCAAGTGATGCTTGTTTTTGATACAATGCTTAAAATCAAAACCACAAAAGCACAATGAAAATTTATGAGGATTGTAGAAAACACATATATACAAATATATGGTTACACAAGCATGATATGCAACAAAAGCACTACAATGAGAACAATGACATCATCTTTGTTGTCGTCGTGATGATCACCTTCTCTTGTGCTAAGAAACAGAAGAATTAGTGAAACTTACTTAATTGGAACCGTCGTTTGTCATTCCTTTACTTTATAGCTATTGCCAACAATAATCAGAGTTTATTGCTAATATTTTTTAATTTTCATAAAAAGCACCGCAAAATCGGCATATGTCTACCCGTTCAAGATGAAAACATCGTACAAACTGAGTGAAAACTAAAACCATCTTTGTCAAAAAGGGCATTTAATGATTGGTAGTGGTAATTTAGCTTGTAGTTTGTAGGCATTACCGTCATGAACACAAAGCTTAATTGGTGCCGCAGTTTTTTTGAAAATTAAATTTTTAAATAACATCCCTGTTCAATGGCGACGTTTCTTATTGATGGGTTCACGTACACATCCTATTTTTTATATGATGCTATAAGATTATTCACACATGAAAGTGCTTGTAATATTTAGCGGATTCTTTTGAGCCTCGCAATTTGAAATCTTTAATAGTTTTATGGGATTGAAGCATTACGCTGCACGTGTTTCTTCACAGCTTCATTGTGTCAGGCATGAGTTGTGAGTAAACGAGGAACAGAAGGTTGCTGTCTTTTTTATTTCCATGGATCTCCCGTTAAATGATCCTTAAAAAATCATGCCGTGCCGGGGAAACGAATGCCATAATAGAATATTATGTATTTTTAAGTAGCATGTTCTCTTGTGTTACATGCATTGATTTTTTCATCAGTTTCAAAACTCATCGGATTTGTAAATTACAAGTTATGCATTATACATCAATCTAACCTGTAAAATAACTGATCTATCCCTTCGAAACGTAGATTGAGGAAACAGAAAAGGTAGAATTGGCGTGTTTCCTGCATCTGGCAGTTTTTTTAGTTTTAAAAGTTCAGTGAGAGTAATTTGCAGGGTAATTACAGTGTCTTGTAGGAGGATGCATCCTGTATGAATCAATGATTTATTTGCTTGCTCCCTCACTATCGCTGATAGACTATAAAGCTTTTCTTTAAACAGGGAAGCTTCACTTACTTTGCTTCATTTTTTTCTGCCGAAAGTGCAATAAACATTTTAGCACGTAACGTGTTTATTGTTCACGGCGTGTTGATTAGTTTTAAGTCTAAGGTTAATGATATATATTACTCACAATATGAACGAAAAAATGCATCAACGATGTGAGATGTAACACGATACGATTTTGGTTGCACAGTATTTTAGTGTCACCAAATACGGTTTTGGAATAAAAAATGGATTTTTGGCAAAGGCCCCGAAACCAGTTTTACATTTTTTGGTAAATAGGTACTTTAGAAAGTAAAGCAGATTGGAGATTGGGTAATAAAACGGAATGCAAGCATATAATTTTTATAAAACTGACAATGAGCCTACTATATTAATGATGACTATGCTGTTCAGCTAGTCCAGAATTATTAGCAAATAAAAAATCAATAGCTTCTTCTCTTAATTTTTTGATTGTTTGAAAAAAATTAGACAGCGTCGATGGCAGCTGCCTTCACAATAATTTTATGATTGAATAGATCAAATAAAAATAAGCAGCATTGCTACTGGCAACAGGACGATCATCATGAAGTTGGGTGCAATAATCAAAAAGGTTAAGTATAAATGGTAGACTCATCGTCAGTACACGTTTGCCATTCATTAATAATTTTTATTGCCTGAAAAGGCGTGTACACCTTGGAAAAATGCGGAGCATCATCTGCATCTTTGAACTTTAACTGCGAGTTTTGTGTCTTTGAATTTATTTTAAAGATACAAGGAGCCATAAAACTACAAGTACAAGCAGTATTTTTTGGCTCGTTTTTCGATATTATTGAATTTTTTAGTGGCGGAGGTAAGTGGCAAGTAGCATTTTTTCTCCATGTTACTTCTGCTGTAAGTGGACACATAATAAAATGCACAAATCCAGCATTGTTTGATATCAAAAGTGTTCTGCAGTTCTTAAGTTTTGTTTGCCAGGGAAATCGTTTTGTTAGGCGTAAAAGGGAAAATTACTTTGATGATCGATCATGGACGTTGTGCGTAATGAGCATGTTAAATTGTTTGTATATTCTGCTCATTTTCTCTGTAAGAAACTTTCCCGACAACCCGAACTCGAATAATGGTAAATCTAGTATGATATATTCGAGTTTCGATTAATGGCAGTTTAGTGTGTAGACGAAAAAATGTTGTCAGTTTGCTAATGTAGTCACTTTTGTCCCAATAATACGTGATATCCATAATGTCCATTCTAATTTCATGCGGCATCATTATCAGATTTGTCTGCGTTTTTAAATTGTGAATGGGAAAGCGTAGCATATTAATGGGCATTAAGAGGACAAGTTTTGAATTCATCTGTTATTCCAGGTAGTTGGCCACTGCCACTGACCAGCTCAAGAAGGGCATTAAAACGTCATCCATTCATTGCCATCAAATAGAGATCGTAGTAAACTATTGTGGATTAGCTGAATTGACAAATTCACAATTAACCATATAGAATTTCCCAACTAAATCAATCGATTTAGCTGTATCAAAACAGTAATTCAAAATCCGTCAGTCATCACAACTCATTTAGTTATATGCATCCATCGAGTTGTTTTGCCGTTATCTTGTGAATGAATCTAACAATAGACTTTTTTACTCGATTCTATTCTTGTCCCACTGGAGTGGAATGTTTTCCGTGTACTCATTGTCATCAACAGTCTGAAAACTTCAGAGAGACGACTTGCAAATTGTATGCGTGTATTTGTGCATGTGCATTATGTAAACAGAAAAAAATAAAATGCAAACGTGTGGCATGTGTGCTATTATTACTATTATTCGTTCGAAATGATGATGGAAATGCAAATATGACTGAAGAATCTTCACCAAGAACAAAACATCCTTCATCCTCGCTTATATTTTCGTGACATTGATGGAAAGATAACAGCAAAATCCTCTTTTGACTCTATTATTACGTCTCCTAAACAATACAAAACACAATGATGAAGATGATCATCGCCATCATCATCATCAGCAACGAGTTTATGCGATTCAACTTGTGATGAGCTTCTTTTTACAACTTTGTTGTCCACATGTCTGCCTCTGATAGCTGTCCAAACGGTTCTCTATGTATGCAAATATGTAATTCAGTAAATTTTCAAGTGGCTCCCATCTCTTTGTATATTTAAGTGGTTTCAGAAATAAAGCATGCATTTTTTTCTCCATCGTCATCGCATCAGGTGGAAATCTGTCATTTGATGAGAGATGAGGATGATGAAAATGATCATGGTATGTTTCCCTGAAGATGATGATATGATATTATAATGATTGTTTGTCATACTCATACTGTACCCTTCAAAAGAAACAATGGGAAATAACCTGGAGATGTGCATAAGGACTACATGCGGATGCGATGACTTCTTCTATGTGCTTACGCGGTGGCAACGTAAAAACACATCAATGCCATTAACAGCCACACAGTAAGTATTAAGTCTTTATCTCTATTTCGAGACCAATGTGACCTCTGCCATATTACTTCTTGCTCTTCTGATCAATCTTGCTTTCTGATGGTCCATCGACTACTTCCCTCTGTAGCTAGTGTGCATATAGGTACTATTTATTGCGATCGCAAATTGATACAAAAATTTCCAATCATGCGAAAACACGCAACGCTGCACCTTCACAAATCCAAAAGTAAACAGTAATCTATTTAATTTAACAAAATAATTTGTATGCGCACAAGGTACCGCCGTCCGCGTTAAAATATCCCAATTCAGCCAATAATAATGTTTTTGCGAAAAATAGGAGAATTACTTGCTCACTATTCATTTACTTATTATGATTATTATTACATTATGCACTTTTCATGTAGGTACCATGCTGATCTTGACTGTTGAGGCGGAATAAATAAGGATGATGCGCGATGATAAGATGAAGATGCCATACATTTTTTACAAATTTTTGTACAAGTTTGTTAAAGTAAATGCGTGTAAGATAATTTTTTGCGTGCATGCGCTCAAATTCTGTGTCATGGCGTCAGTAGCAGTTGGCATTTTAGGCACAGCCTCCCTTCTTACTCCTGACCAGACTCGTGTTATCAGGCAAATCATGAAGGAAGGTGATTCTATATGACTTTTGTAGCTAAACTATTGTGTGCACAGGGTACATGGTAATCAAATCAGCATCATGGTGACAGTAAAGCAAATATTTTTCATTCGATTTTTTTCTACTGAAGAATGATAAGGTGGAATAAGGATGATCTACCCACGCAAATATTTTTTCAATGGGTTGTGAATGTTACCTAGTCTAATGTGTATTGTGTACCTAGTGACTTTTAACAATTTTCTGTTGATCTATAATGTATCCTCATTGAAAATTAGATAGAGCTATAATAACAGATAGCTATGGTTCTATAGTAATGTAAGCATGTAGTTTTTTATTGCAGTATGCCATAGCACGACAATGATAGCCGTCATCGTCATCAAAAACATTCTGTTCTTGTTGATTCCTACTACAATTCTTTTGTAGGAACTGAGAACCGAACAGTCTCTCATGATATCTTGATAGGGCCAAGAAGAAAAGGATGGCTCACCCTTTCCAATGTTCTTAGAAGAACTGTTGCAATGTTACATTGTTCTACTACACACCTTATGCACCTATCTCTATTAAACTACAGACATAAGACGAGTGCCTCCCTGGCATGGCATTTCACAAGACGACAAAGTGTAGTGCTAATATTATTAGCTAAAAAATTAAATTTAATACACAGTCGTAAAAGTAACCTAACAATATGAATACAACTGCACCATTATTCTCGAGCACATCATCATAATCATGAGACGTGGTCAGTATATTCAGAACACGCTGCTAGTTTCTGCATGCTTCTGCATCAACGCAAAAGTACATCAGCAAGACAACCTTAAAAATGAATAATTTGACAAGGCCACTTGGAAATGGATGCTTTGAGATCACCACCACAACGAGCAAGCATGGCACAAAACCATGCCAAACAAACTTGATGATCAAAGCGCTGGGCAAAAGTGCCACGACGACGACAACAACGATAAAGACAATAAACAATGGTGCAACCAAACTTAGCTTATAGCAGGATCGCCTTGCTTCAAGCTCTTCAAACACCGTATTTTTTTTATTTTCTGTGTATTTTTTACGCATCCACTTGTTTCAGATGCATGCTCACATGCACTATTAAAAGTCATTGCGCTGACTGCGTATGTTTTGCCGCAGGTATTTTTCTCAGATAGTTGCCGCCATAATACATCACTATTCGGAATTGCTATGGAGGCGGTGGGCAGGGACCTGCATTGTCTTTTACCTTTGATGTCCACTCATTTTGGAAACAAGTTATCTAGGGCAAAATGCAGTGCTGGTTTTGTCATTATCATGGATAAAAATGGAGGGCGGAAATGTAAAGAATTGTCTCAGAGATGGGAGCTCTGCTCTACATTTTGCGAGTAACCATTCTAGCGATACTGATGGAGTTTGATTCTTTTGGAGTGCTGGGCGGAGAATTTGGAGCTTTTTAAATAGCACTGGGTCTACTTGGCGCGAACCGACAGGATGTGATAATGCGAATATGATTTGGTGAGAGGTATAATTATTGTTATTATTATGCACACGTCTGTCTCGACGAGTCTCTCTAGGATTTGACGATGTTATTTGCGTAGCTGGCTACCTTGACTTTACCGGTACCTCCTTCTGAAGAGGTGGCAGTTATTGAAGAGGTGTGAAGGAATCCCTTTTGTTTCCGTTATTAGTTTATGCTAGGCTTTATCGGAAGCTACAGTACGATTTTCATTATATTAGCATGTGAATCACAATCGGACTTAATTTGGCAGCTCGTCATGATCAAATGGGAAACGTCTTTTGATTAAAAGCAAACCAAATACTTGAAATTACCCTCACCACCCACAATGAAACTACGTCCGGTTTCAGATGAAAAATGTGACAGCCTCCATCTGAACAAAATGGAAGGAAAACCGCAAAAGACATACCTACTCAGAGTCTGCAATTTTCCTTTTAAATCAATAAATTGTTCGTGTTCGTTGACTTTTGTCAGGTGGGCTTTTCCTTTGGTTGTAGTGGTGGTATCTTACGTAAGCTCATCATCATATCATGCTAAATATCAACATGGTATCCTAACCCTTTTCTTCTTTTGTAGTCCCGAAGAAATTGATCTGACGATGAGATAACATAAGATATTATGGGATTTTAGAAAAATCAAAAAGTTCTCTTCTTAAACTCCCTACTAGATCCAGTAAATTCTTCTCAAGAAATTCAAAAACCATAATATGGCATCATGCCACGACGACATCAAATCAAAACAACCAGGATGATTTTTTGTGAACAAGAAGAATAAAAAAGGAACTCCACAAATTATCCAGATTTAATTGACTCGCTCAGTTTTCATCTGTACAGATCTCGAGGAATGAAAAAAATGCACGACTCCTTTTTACTCCTTTTGTACGAAATTTCTATCTGCAGAAAGAAGTAAACATGCAACAAAGGAGGATACCGCGCTAGCAGCATAACTTATAGAATAACACAAGTTTACGAGGCTTGATTGAACAAAATTTATTTTACTCTGATGACTATGCCTATTACACTCATCATATATTTCCTTTTACACTTTTTCACGTACCCTAAAGAAATCTTTCCTTTAGCACTGACCAAGAACACTATAAGATGCGATAATATGCATTGCAGTTTGTCTGAAATTATTAAAGAATCATCTTCTCTTTCCTTGTGTCTATTTGCAGGCATCATCATCGTTATGCGTCTTTTTTGCTGTTGTGTTATGACCAATTTTCGCTACTTAAGTAGTAGTATCGTGATTGTAATAAAAAATGCACTAGCAGCAGCAAGCAAACAGTGCTTCTAAAACCTGGGGCTGTTTTTGGTACCACTCTTTATATGCTGCTGTTTCGGAAGATATTATGCTTTAGAATCAGACTAGAAGTTCAAACTTTTTTGTCAAGAGTTTAGTTGGAAACGAAAGAAAAGTATTGTGCACGATTCCTACCTCCTCCCTATCATCTCATGCATCATGGGCTTGTACTCTTTTTTCATTTTTGCCATATTGCACCGCACTAGCTTTTATTTCAAATTTTTTGCAATATCAAAAAGGCTTTACTTTCTTGCAGATATGAGACATAGAAACAAAACCACAGGAGATGAGATAATAAGACAATTTCTTTTTTTGTCATTTTGCCTGCTCTGAAGTCTACTGACTTGTGGGGTTGCTTTGTTGGCCTATCGTTGCCAAACTATAAAATGGCGATAAGAATATAGAGCCCATAACACTAAAGAGTTGAACGGAGCCAACTAGGAATAAATTTTATGGTTTATGGTTCGTGGAAGCTCTTAATTTTTGAGTTGTGGTTTGTTGTTATGGACATTATTCCAGCGTTTATCATCATTAGAGAAAATATTTTATTGAAGACCTTTCCTAAGCTTTGATCGTCTCATTTTATTTTATCATTTCACGCTTTATTTGTATATTATCGAGGAGGAGTGAACTGACAGATGAAAAGATTTAAACAACAAATGATTGCTAAGGAATGAAACGATTACATAAGGAACATAATTGAAAATGACGCTATCAAACTTTAATTCGAATGTAGTGTAAGCAAAAATGCTCCAAAACTACTTCTGTTCATTACAGGAGGAGGAAACCACGATATATTCATTTAATAATTCGTTGCATAAATCATCATTATGATTATTAGATCAAAACATGCTGCGGCATTTTTTGTTGCATATGCAAGAGATATTACTGAGCACTAGTGTTGCTGTTCCTGTGACCTTGTGAGCAAGTTTGAAGAGGATGGGAATATGCATTTTTTGCCGTTGGTTATCATTTCTTATGTTCATTAACGTCTTGACTACAACTCCAAACTCTTCTTCATGTTATTAGAAAGGAAAAAAAATTGTCACGCTGCTGAAACCAGGACCACTGTCAATACAGTTTTTTATAAATAAATAATGTCTAGAATAAAAGCTACTTTGTAGCAAGGCCTTATTTTTTGATTGTCAACTGTGATCGGCGTTCCACTAGATTAATTGGTCTAAATCTCTGCACGTGAATTGTTTGATAGAAGCATGGATTCGCAGGTTTCATATTGTTTTCATCTCTCTGTTCCTGAAGGCTATGAACTTCTACCACGACTCGGGTTAATAAATTATTTCCGCGACAGTAGACTTGCTTGCAATGTTTTTTCTCATCTTTATTATACCAATTATGAATTTTCATACTGATAAAACACAGTAGTTGTATCATCTCTGCATAATAAGCTGTTTGCGTTCATACTCATAACGCAAACGCATCATCATCCTGCCAAACTACGCCAGTTTACTCCATCCATCATCCTCATCCTCACAATAATCTTCTTTTTACAAGCCGAGACCTCATCCTTTTCTTGGTTGTTCTAGTCGTCGCCAAATTATAAAACAACAAGCAGCAAAATATTGCAAACATAAGCGCAAGAATAACAAAGCTGAATAATTTTTGAAACAAGCAAAACTGCTCGTGTCTCACTGCAGAGGAAATGTAATGCCCTTTGTGCTCAGCTCACTCTACTAAGCACACTAAACTCATTCATCGTCGTCACCGTCATAACACATAATAATCATGACTTTGACAATTATTGTTATTATTATGATCATCGTCTACCCAGCTCCTTGTAAAAAGCGAAAATGCAAACTGAAAGGAGGAGACGGAAAAATGAACTTTCAATTTCCCTTCAAGCACAAAAAAATAACTTGCTCTTTTCAAAAGAGTTAACATTATGCAAAAATATTTCTGTTTTTCTATCATTCCACTTTTTCTAATTTTTTACTACAAGTTTATATTGTGCAGTTGCATACTACTGTTTGTGTATCAACAACAATTGCAGTAATTTATAGAATACTTATTGCCAATTACTTCTGTCTTTGCCATACATAAGATTGCCAGCGCTTTGTTTAGCTTGCACAGAAAATGCCACTTTTCATCGTTGATTTGACAAGTGATATGAGCAGGGGTAGTTGTCAAACAGTAGTTGCAGTAGAGTGGCTCATTAAAAAGACAAGAGGATATTAGGGTATAAAAATATTTCATTGTAAATAGCTTATGACATGTATAATCATAATCAACAGCACAATCACCAAAATGAGCAGCAAAAGTGACACTTTTAAATATTAACAATAAAACAGGCTGGTCCTGTGGTCGGAGTAATTTTTATATAACAGCTTTTCTAACGTGAATTACCGTTTTTACGCGTTTAGAAGCTTTGAAAAATACGTTTCAACATGACAGGAGAAATTAAGTGCGAAATTCGCAGTGTGCAGCGCGTATTAAACTGTCTCACAACCTGTTGTGAATTCAGTCTGCAAATATCCATGAAAGGGAAACTTTTTTTAGGGAAACTTAACGAATGAAAATAGATAGTAAATCGTTGCCGTTTTTGCAATGTTTATTGTATGTTCCCTAAGGTGAAGTTATTATAAGTACAATAACAGAAAACGCATACCACAATTACAATTGACTATTCTATGCACTTGTATTGCTACTCATATCCACCAGATAATATCTCCTCCATCACGATCATAATTTTCTTGTGCAGGCAAAAATGCAGCAGAGTAAAAATACAAAGGAAAAGTGTAATAATAACAATAGTAATTGCAATCATACAGTCAACCAACGCAAACAGATTGTGATTACGACGTTTTATGATTTTGATGATGAAGATGATGCGGATGAGGTTCCACTTTTTATAAATTTTTACGAGCATCATCGTCATTATAAATACTCATGAACATCATCATAGTCGTCAGAGTAATATTGTTTAGGTAATTAGATCTACTATCTTGTCGTGTCATGTATATCTAATTATCTGTCTCCCTCGCAAACCTCTTCTCAGAAAGAGAAGTAAGCAGCAAGGCAATTTCCAAAACAAATAAATAAAAACGACAACAAAAGCGCCTGACTTGGTTATTTGCAGAGATGACTTCTCTCTTGCTATTTTACTGCCTTTGCTGCTCCCCTTCTTCTTTTTCATCTTCTTCTCACACGAAATTCAATCAACCCCATGAATATC
The DNA here is from genome assembly GCA_034700605.1 of Willowsia nigromaculata. Classification (NCBI taxonomy): domain Eukaryota; kingdom Metazoa; phylum Arthropoda; class Collembola; order Entomobryomorpha; family Entomobryidae; genus Willowsia; species Willowsia nigromaculata. The sequence continues at coordinate 11,239 of JAQIXX010001680.1, forward strand.
CCATAATTTGTGCTTTTTTTCTTGAGTTGAACAAGCCTCTCCATTTAACCTTCAGAAGGTCTCTCCCAATAAATAAGCGTATTATTGTGTAGGATCTGCATATATTTTGGCGTAAAAATCAGGAAAAACATGATTGAACGTAAAAATGCACTTGTATAATTTAATCTGTAAAATGAGAAGGATGAGGAGGAAAAAAAAAGTTGCAGGGAATAAGAGTAGCAGTATCAACAAAAGAGCTTCAAAAGTTGTTGAACGGTGACATCATCAAATGCGCTGCGCAGCAGCGCAGGCCACCGAGATCAAAAAGATGAATTTATAATGATAGGTTCTTCATCGCTTCTTCATTTTCTGGACGACCTAGCCACCAAGCACGTTCAAGCTGTTTTTCACTTTCCGTTAATGTGGCCTGTCGACCAGTCTCTTAAGTAGGAACCAATATTATTATTAGACTCCTTTTTAAATGGATGTCGGTCGCCTGATAAATGGAAACAATGTATGAAAAGTGTCCATGTAAATATCAAATGGTGATGGCTTTGGAAGAAGTTGTCAAGGGGACTATAATGATTAAGTGATAGTGGTACTAGAAGTACGTGAAAAGATGATGAAGATGAGTAATGAGATTCCTGATGATAACGATAATAATGACGAGTGTATTATAATTGCAGGTAGTAAACTATCTGGTCGAACTCGCACTATCGCATCATATTATTATCATTATTTTTATTTTATTATTGCTTTTTTACGGCAACTACATTTCACGTTTACGACACATTACTTCTCAGTCAGTGTTTTACCACCCAAAACACTTGAAAACGCTCGTGAAATTCTTTGCATTCCTCGTTGCACTAAATGGTCATGTACAATCTTGCCTGTTCGACATTTTATTTTAATGGGAGTTTTGTCGAACAGAAAGTTTGTTTTATTGACTTCATTTTGTTTTTCTTGTCTCAAAATTTGCATTTTCTGGAGTCAGTCCTCATCCCTCCGCTTCACCTCGACTTTGCAAAGCTAACCCTTTTAGTAGTAGTAAGAGCAGCCACATTGCAGCGCAACATCGTACATAACAAGTTTTATGAGTGCAGTAATTACCTTTTTGCTTTGTATCTTTTTTTCTGCTAAACGATAATTATTATAATTTGACCCTGGACAACAGCAAGAAGTACAAGAGTTACAAAATAGAAAAGTGCATGGCAGTCGATATATGTAGGTATGCAAGTCGCAATGGCATGTCGTGTTGCGGGCATGCTGGCCTGCTGCCTATATTGAAGATCAAATAAATCCCATCAAGATCGCATGGCGCAAATAAATTTGTTCAAGAATCGCAAATTGAAGAGGAAACGACTACAAAAAAGTAATCATTTTTTACTGTTTACAATGTGTGTTTACCTATTCATTTAAGAATATTAACTCTTTTAAATGCACCCATGCGCACAATGCACACATCATCGAGTAAAAGCCCCTGTAATAATAGTAATAATTGTTTGAATGTTTAATAGGAGATTTTTGTCTGGTGATGAATGCCGTCCTCTTGGTACTCTTCTTTTGCCGTTATCATCCCTTCAATCTGAAGAATCCTCGAGACTTCTCTCTTTCACGTTCTCAAACTCATCACTATCGCAATTATCAACGTGATGATGATTCGTTAACTTTATGACCATTTACTATTACATTTATTATCATTACATATTAGCTCCGCCGAAGATGCTGCTGCTGCTGTTTCAATATGCAAATGTGATGGGAATTGGGCCCAATGATGCCCAACAACAACATGCAACAACGGTGACCATCATCATCTCCGATTCATCAGTCTCACATCATGCCAAAACAACGGCAGACGTAGTAATAGTTATGGCTCATTGGAGATTATTATTACTTCTGTAAACGCAACTATAAAGTCATAGAAAAATTTTAATGGAAGGTATTACTAATTTACTGCGATTTTGCACAGTGGAGAAGTAGCGGTAGTGGCCAACAGTCTTTAAGAAGGTTTACCTGCAAAGGTAAACATTTTAATCGTTTTCATGCTCCTGACTTGACTATTTTTTGGCACCTTTACAAGCAACGCGATGGTTCATTATTTGCTATTTATGCACTTTTGCAATCTCAACCCCAAAAGACTACTTTCAATGGAGGGCAGCCGTAGCAAACGACATGAAGTAAAATGCCTCTTCAAAATTGCAATGCAACTGTTTTATATGCATACACGTTAGTGATAATAATAGACATCGTTGGAGGGATAAATTCATAAATAAATATATTGTAATGGTGATTTGGTCATTATTATTATTATGAGGACGATAATGATGACTAGCTAGTGAGAAGAATCCTCGTCGTCATTCATCGTGTTTGATTCCGTGTGGGCAGATTTTCAAGGTTGAGTAGATTTCGAGTTGCATGGGTACACGGACAAACTGATAATATACCTACTGGACGGGCTGCTCTTGGTTGGGAATGCATTCCCGACAAATCACTCAAGTAGTTATGTTGTCGTGTTTCGGCAATCACTGTCCACATTAATTAATCAAGAGAAAAACAGCAGCAAGCACAACAATTGCAATAACAAGAACGGTACTCCCTCTGACTTTGACTCTTTAGGAATTTCGTTTATTTTGAGGTACCACATGGACCAACCACTGCCGCTATCTTAATTTTTATTTTCTGCTAAAAGTTTTAAGTATGCAGGCACGACTTGCTATAAAATGTGCATTTTTAGGATTAAAAAATTATTCACGTGTGCATGTGTGGGACTTATCTATAATATCAGCATTCAGCACCCATCACTACTCACTACCCTCCTGTGTGATGATCTTGCTTTGGGTTAAAGGACTTTTATTGATAAGGCCATAGAAGACAAAGTGACGGTGTCATAGTCTTGACATGACATGCTCAAAGTACAAGATTTGTTCATGTCGAAAACCACAGTGGTGGTGACATAAGACTTTGGAATATGCACAAGGTAAATTGTGAAGATGATGGAATACCCGACAGTAAGGGAAAAAAAGAGCCACTAAAATGAATTGTTTTTTTTTCTTAATTTCTTGATGATTTTTGTAATTGCACTTGGGTAGAGTAAAGGGTACCAAAATCAACTTTGGTATCGACTATCCTGTTGCTAGGCTAGGCTAGTTAAATCCGCAATAAAAATAATTATGTAATTCTACAACCAATAGGTCGTGTCTGGTCTTTAATGTCTTCTAATCATTAAATCTACTGGGAGGAGAAATATAAATAGCCTGTTAGATAGCTATATAGGATATAATGAAAACGGATGATTCCAAAAAAAACCAATGCCATTTGCATTTTTATTTACATTTGAATAAAAAATATTGCAGACACAATCTCTCTTCATCATAGTCCATCGTCCAACCTTTATTGCTGACCAACTGACTGACTCTGGGAAAAAAGGCGAAACTGCCAGTCAATCAAAATATAAAAATAAAAATAGATTTTCTTGACACACAGACGATGGTAATGGTAATGAAGACGGTGATTGTTTCCATTGACATAATGCGTAATTATTTCGTTTGCATTTTTGGACTAAGAAAAGACACGAGTTTTTCCACAGAAAAATTAAACAAGCAAATACAAGAATAAAATTTTTATTACAGTTTCACGATTTACGATTACCTGCACATGGAAATATGGGTACCGCGAGGACGTGATTACAACTTAATTACCTAGCTGGTGACGTTGTAACTCAGGAATGCAATCAATAAAGCGCCATGATGATATTTAAAAGTTTCCCTCTTATCTGACTTATTTATTTTATCTAGTTAGCATTTTTACATTTTTTCAATTCATTAAAAATGAAATGATCGAAAGATTTTTTGAAAAAAAAAACATTAAATTACAATGTCAGCAGGAAAATAACTAACTAATCAATAGTACCTGTTTTATTTATAAGGTGTTTCATACTTGAATACATTGTCGCCACCTCCAGTGCCACAGACTGTATCTATGCTAATGAGCAACTCAACAGCAAATTAATAAAAATTATATGGCATATTTTATTATTGCGGAGAAAATTGTAAAAATTTTCCCAATTAATTTTCAATTCTACATGACTTTGTTTCTTGTGCCCCTGCAGTGTGTCATATATTTTTTAGTATCGTAGAAAAACAATTCGTATTCAACGCGCTCACCTCAGATAACATCCTGTTTAACAAATTAATTAATTTGGTGATCGTCTTGCTTGTTGAGTTGATAATGAAAATGGAATTAGGTAGAGCATGTTATTAATAACGATAATGATGATGAAATTAATATAAGATGAGCAAGAAACGACGGCCAAGTAAGGATATTGTCATGTTTTAAAAAATATATGAAGAAGGAGGAATGTCATGATCACGCATTTTTGCGTGTTGTTAATGTAGACATAAGCATCTTCGCAAACGTCGTCATTATCTCCACATCTTGATGATGAAGATGATGACGACGACGATGAAGTGACATATGTGTTTTTTGTAATACCATTAAATACACATGCATAACATTGCGTATTTATGAAAAGGTACTTGAGATGTTCCTCATGGTGAGGGGATAATATTTTTTGCTGGTCTGCTTTTGTCCACACGTCAACAAAGTCATCATCACATGCATATGTGACTAACGTTGAAATGATGTGAATGCGACAAACAAGAAAAATTAAAATGAACTTGTGTATTGACAAGAGAATGATAATAATAACAATTATGAAGTGCGACAGAAACTCACTGTGCACAATAATCACAAACAATGTTGCTGCTGATCATTTGATACGTTAATGCGGTAACTTGCTGTTGAATAAAAGTGTTGATTTTGTTCGTGTTTGTCAATTTTTTATGCTTTCAGGTAGAAAGACAGAAAAAAAACGGCTGGAGCAGCGGCGGTTCGAATTTCCGTAAAGTGGAGAATTGCTTTGACCATGAAACTGACTCTCTCAGGCTCTCTCGACAAGTTGCAAAGAGTATATCACGGCGAGAATTTTGACAAAAGTGATAATGTTTATTAAATGGCGATGAAGAAAAAAATGAGGAATGATAATGATGGATCGTGCTAGAACGTGCTCCATCCAAACTGAATTACTTGACTTGTTTCCAATTTTTGAAAACCAGATATCATTCGTTGCAAATTCTTCTCTTGTTTCCAATCGCAAGACTTAACAAACAACTGCAACGCTAGTAATACCCTATACATGAATAAAGTAAATTTTTTTTAAAGTTTCGGTTTCAATCGCCAGGACATCAATTGCACAAGTTACGAACACCCCATGGGTGCTAATTTCATCGTCTTTCCGAGATAACCATCAACTATGCTAAATATGCAAATTCTAATCACAAGTACACAATAGAACAATAAATTTTTATACTATTTATTTCAATAATATTTCCTTTCATTTTTTGTTTTATTTTTTTGCCAAAATTTCTTAATGAGTCAGTCGTGTTCAAAAAATGAATAACACCACACATATCATCCTCTCCAAACATTTTTCATTTTTCTGGCACACGGCAAAGTCAAAAATATATTCTGCTCGTCGCGTCATCGTCATCATTATCAACTGCAGCATGATCGCGGTGCAGTAAGCGTCAATCGAGAAATAAAGGTGAAGGTGACTACATTGTTCCTGACTATTTTTACAATTACTCCTTTCAATGGGCTAATCATCATTTGCCTCTACAACAGCAACAAAAAAGGAAGAGCAAGAAACTGCTTGTTATTATGTAATGTAGGAACAGACCAGCACGTGGTATCATCGCTCTCATCCTCATTTTCAATGATGCTGTTCATATAATATCAATTCTCTGTTTGCTTTTTACTGTCATAGCAAGTTCATCCTGTCCGAGTCCGTCATCAAAATTCAGCTTAGGTAAGCTAAAGCAACTATGCGAAATAAAGCTATGTGCTACGTGCCACATCAACCGCCGCTGCGATGATGATGAATGAAGTTATGGCAGAACTGGCAGAAGCACTAAAGAAAAACTGACAACTAAGCAATAATAGTATACCTAATCAATGAATGAAATAGCAGAGTACGTAAGATGAGCACAAAAACAAGTATTTGGACTCGGATACTGAAAGCGACACGGAGAAGAAAAAAAATTCAAGTTGGGATTATTACTGCACGGCAGGAGTAGAAGATACAAACTACTTTTTTATATGATCAATTTTCTAGGATTCATTTCATCAACTTGTAAGGTTTAAAAAAACTACTTGCTTAACTATCAAGAAAGTATGAATGGTTGTCGAGGCAGAAGAAAAGACGGATGGATTACTTAAATGATTATTATAAGTGACAGCCAACACTATGAGCACTGAAATGATCAGTGTTGTAAGGGTTTAGATGAATTATACTATAGCATTCAATCATCACCAATACACCATTCAATCCAATATATCAGAGAGTGATGAGGAAGATTCAGTTTAATGAACATGCCACTTTTCCTATACACACTTGTCGTCAGCTAATAATTTTGCGATGAGTTCGTGCTTAATTTGGTTTTGTAAAGGAATCTGTAGAAAACATGTAAAAACTGGAGATTGCCGAGACAGGACAGTTGACATGACAACATAGAACTGTTAATCATTTTATGATAATTTCTTTGCAACTTATCAAGAAATTTTGCGCAATTTCTTTGATATATGAGGAGAAAAAACCAGAACTGGCTGACTGGATGTTTATTTCGTGAACCAGGCCCTAAAAGGTACATTTAAATAATATTCTATACATGATGGCCCCTTCAATCATTATATTCCCATTACAACTTACAGGACTATTCATTACACTTTGTCCGTTTATTTCCCCCGGATAACTGAAGAGTTTTCAAATTGTGAATTCGACGAAAAGTACAAGGGACAAACCAAAGTCATTTTCTTGAAAATGAATGGACTCGACACTCAAAGAAGTGTAGACATGGGAAACTCATCGAAATAAAGACTGTTCATGAAAACTGACATTCATCTGATTAATTTGATGAAATGCATAAAGGTGTAAATGAAATTCTACATAATAATAATACAATATCATTCTGGCTAATAAGCTTAGAAGGAGCTTATTTTATATGTGCATGTTTCGATGTTAATTAATCGTAGCAGGTGCCTTTTGGTAGATGACTAGTTGCTTCAAGTTTGTGTGTGTCAAAAAACATCTTTTTATTCATACTAGATACCTGGTTGAATTGCATTTAGCTCGAAGCAAAGCAACATGCAAGAACACAATCATGTGTATATAAACTTACAAGCAGGTATGAGATGAGCACAATGAAAAGAAATAGAATCAACATAAGACTGCCAAAAGCCCTGATCACTAATCAGCTTTTTCCGAAAGTTCCGCTACATCGTCCTTTCACATAGCAGGATTGAAAAGCTAGTGACACAGGAGGAGGGAACGGGATGAAATTGTGTGGAGGAAGGAACGCAATTGTACACGGAAAAGAAGTAAATATGTCAGGGGAAAAATTCACATGAACATGCGTATGCACAGTTTTATGCGCATCTTCTCTCATCGTCTTTGTTGAATCTTTACCAGATTTTTTTCTGCTGGGGGAGACAAAAGTGGTCACAAACTGCAATTGCATTGCAACAATCATGATTCGGGTTGTTGGGAACGGAATAAAGGCAACTCAAAAGGGACTCCTCTTTTGTATGACCATTGACCACCACAAAAAATTAATAATTTCTATTGTCATTCTTCAAAAAATATATCGTTATGGGAAGTATACCGCAGAAAAAGTGGGATAGATAGGAACGACGATGATGTCGACTTGGGAAAACTTTTCTTTGAACATAATTGTAGCTCATATTTCAATTGCTTACCGATCAAAATCCATAGAAAACTTGTAAACGAATGATAAAAACTTACAGGCGATGTAAATGACGATGATACCTGCAATATAATTTTTATTTAGTCGCTTATTATTACAAAGCATAAATATCCCATAATATTGTGCAATTTCTTGAACTTCAACTTCACCATCACATCGCCACCATCACCATCAACAACAACCAGAGCAACAATAGAAGTAACGGGAATTTCGCTGATTACTCTTCTGCTCACTCAGCTCTCTGACTCTTTTTTTATCATCCGTTTCTTCTTCTTCTCCTCCTCATCATTATTGTTACCTTTAAACTCATTCATATATATTATCCCTACCATTATGCAATGTGTTTTTTCCTTGGCTTTCTAGTGGACCAATGAAGCCCTATGCGTGTTGTGCTGTATTATTCAATAGAAACGTAAGTACTGACTCACGTTTTGATGCTCACATTAAAATTTCGCACTGGCTCTTTTCTTTTTTGAAAACAAAATCCAGCTTTTGTTACATCGGGTCGGCTTGAAATTATCAAGTCAGCCAAAAAAGTGGAGGAGACAACGCATGTGAACCTGCGTACTACAGTTGAATGTGCGGTGCAAAAAAAAATCTACTACAGCATTATACCAGGCTATAGTAGTGCTCACTACTATAATAATCATAATCATTATATCATCATCATCATGCACAAAAGTTAAATCACACCTTATGCATTGTATAAATTTTTATTCTTCGCCTCATTTCAATTGATGGTGGTAGGGATAGCGGTGGACATAATTTTATTCAGTCGGTGTTGTTATATGCACGACAATGCAAATGATGACAAGAAAAACCACCAGTACAGCTTTGAACAGAACATGATATATTTTTACGTATGCTTGCATACCACACGATACGTACAAATGATTATAATGAAGACCACTGTCGGACAGAACAACCACACTAGAATCTAGAATGAAAAAAATGAAGTGACCTCGCTCAAAGGAAGTGAAGAAGGAAAGCGGATGAAAATGCTTTCCTAACGGTTTTATCATCGTCACCGTGAGTTTAGCTTTAGCTAGTGCTTGAGCATTACAAGGAATGCGTGCATTCGTATCATAGGATTATTTATGTAATAGTATCAAAATAGTTAATGGCGCATAGTGTGTTACGTCAGTACTGCGGTCGGAGGAGGATGGGAAAATGTACGGATGGTTTGTATTTTTGAATGCGGAGGCATATTACGTGAGGTTTTTCATTCTTCTTTGTTGAGGGAGGCTGATGATGGGAACTACTAAAGTAGGCCAGAAAGCTTAGAATAAGACGAAGAAGAAAGCAGGGACTAACAACTAGTACGATTTCAATCAACACAAGAATAGCAAACAGTCTATCAAACTATGCACCAGAGTTGGATGGACACTTGGATTGTAAGATTCTTACATGACTGCATACTGTTGAAATGTTGAAATTACTACATCCGTGACATACACAAAGCGAAATGAACTTTATATGTTTTTGACAAAAGGAGGAGGTGGAATACGGTTACTAGCAATGTGAGGGATAATTACACAAATGCTGAATATGGTTTTTAGTCTACGTTTTTGGATTTCTGTGATGCGCGACTGGTAAATTTTTATCTCCTCAAGTGCGAAAAATACCCGTTTCAGCTGTTGCAAAACAATCCTCATGTTATCCTTGCAATCTCGCTTGCGTTATCATAATGATGTCACTTTATGTTCTGTCATAATTACCTATTAACTGCATTATTATATATTTTATTAATATGGCCCACATAAAATGCCCGATTGACACGAATGAATATATGGATCTTGAATTTGCCATAAACTAAATGGTCGCTCGTTGCAGATGCCACAAGATTTTTTACAACTTTGGTCCTTCTGCAGTGTAATAATTATTGCAACATTCAATTGCACTCTTTTCCAAAAAAGGAAGTGGTAGTAAAACAGCATGGTTGTCGCTGCTGATGAGAATGTGATTACTACACGACTACCTCGAATACTTGCAACATAGAATATTATGCTGACTCTTTAAAAGCTGTTGTGGGGCAGCTATAATGTTTGAATCGTTCCTCTTATGTCATGTCACCCGACACGACTGACAAGAAAATGGGCGGTGGTGATCGACTTCGATGGAATGAAACACCAAACACTAGTGCATTGACGAATAATGTATCATTTAAAAAACTCCATCAATCATTATTCAGTTTGAAGAGGAGAACAAGTGAAAGTGGAGGAGACCGAACTGGGTTTTGTTGGTCAGAAATTAGATTAGCCGATGATAGGTATCCATGAAATAAAGAAACCACACAAAATTGAATTCAAAAAAAGTGAAACAATTATAATGTTGGTTTTAGTTCACGTTAGATAATTTAAATTTAAGTTAATAGGATGCTCCATTTTTTGCACTTTGCTAGATCTCGTATGACCAATTCAATGTTCAGAACCTCATTCAAATAAAAATAATAGAACATCTAATCATCAAAACCAAATTATCCTTTTTGTTTAGTCACATTTCACATGCTATTGACATCACTTGATTTTTTTTTATAAAAAAAGTGCAGCAATAATCTTTATGATTTGGCAATCCCCTCCCATCCTAGTAGAAAATGTAATGTGTAGATTGCATAGTAGAACGAAAGAAGCAAATTTGAAGGCTATGCCTCATCGTCGTCATCCATCTATTATCATCATTATCATTCACATTATATGATTATTATTGAATCTAGTGCAGTTTATCTCCAACAAGAACCCCTCCACTGCCACTACCACTCCAACCAACACAAGTAACGAAAAATTAGCAATTTGACTTGGAATGAAATTGAGTTAAAGTGAGCGAGGAATAGAGACAAGAAAATGAGAGCAGCAAACAACAGCATTGAGTATGTCGTCTCCTTCTTCACTCTATGCACACACGTCTGTCGTAATAACAAATTTTTTATCTGTGCTAAAGCTCGCCCACGCCTCTGAAGAAATCCCCATTACGGCCCCTATTAGCATTAATATCATTTAGAAACCAACAATCGCTCAGATATTTGAATGTACTCACAACGTATCATAGCTCAACCTTAAAAAGTGGAGTGCTCGCTTGTGCTTTCGTTGTCTTATGCTAATTCGGCCGTCACCGTGTGACAAACCAAAGCAGGATATAAACTGCGACATCATCTTTTGCGAAGGTAAAAACGACTTGTCCGACTGACTCACAGAAATTGTGCGTAGGTTTAAAATTTGAAATTGGAAAGTGTGTACAGTCAATAATCGAGTGAACAAATAAGAAACAAAAATAAAAAATACACACTAAAATGGGAGAGAAACGTTTTTCTTAATGCCTCTTGCTCTGCTTATTCAGTTTGGGAAAATGAACTGGCAACTAACTTGGGGGATTTTGTTTCAATGAATTTTTCTTTCTCACTGACATTTACACTGAAAAATATATTTTTATAATGTGGTTAATTTCCAAGAATAAACGAACAAATTTATCCCAAAATATGAATATTTAAAATTTCAATTTATATTTTACTGTCTAATTATCATTATATAAGAAGGCACGTGATAAATCAAATGAAAGAAACAAATTAATGCATGCAGCATATTGAAATCCGACAAAAGTGACATTGTTGATCTTCTCTACTAATAATGGCATATATTCATACCATTTGCTCGGAACGTTTTCTACAGTCACTTTTGAAAGAAGAGAGAGAGATCTCATTGACCCACACATCCTTAAAAGGAATGTTACCGTGTGTGTATTGTTATTTTGGCGTTGCTCTTCTGTCGAGTACAGCTAGAATGCAATCCACTGCGCATACCATTATCATATTTATTATATTCCTCCGCACATCCACTTTTGCAGCCAACACAACGTACATATAGCTAGATGGTCGACCTTTTCGCAAAAAAATATATAATGATAATAAATAATATGAGTAGGTATCTCTACGTAGAATCATCCCTAATAATACTGTAATATATAGGAACTTAATGCTTATAAATGTATTACCTTTTTAATCTTAAAAAATAATAGTAACACTAATACCATATCAACCCGCAGCAGAGGAGGCGCGCACACGTTGGTGGTTGCTGGTTTCATATGATTATTAAAAAAATATACACACACACATGCAAAATAAGTTTAGTCACTCATTGCTTGTTTTTCAAAACATGAACGTAAGGTTACAATGTAGGTAGGCAGGTAAAAAAAAGTAAGAAGGTGTAAGTTGTTCTCAGCATTAAGAATATCAGGATTTAGAAATTTTAGAATATTATTGCGATTACCTATGCATATGCGGACGTGTGCATATTATACGTAGGTAGGTAGAGTGAAGATATGAACAACAATAAGCTGTAGCAGTAATAATAATAATAGTAACAATGCAATCATGTCATGACGACGATGATTATGATGTGATGTGTTCTATAAAAGAACGTTGAACGCTTGTGCCTCACTTTGTTGGTCATTTAACTTTTTCACTTTAAAATGCTTAGAAAAATAAAAGCTTCGAAAGAGGAGAAGTGCAAAAAACGCTGGGAGCGAAATGAGAAACGTGAAACAAAGTGGATGTGGTGTGGAGGCTGAGAGAGTGTAGTACGCACACAGAGTATGGAGTCATGTAGAGTACCAGCGTACTTTTTTCCATCTGACCTCATCTTTTGTATATTTGTGCAAAAAAATATTCCACAAAACTTGCTTTTTTTGCACATGCTTTAGATTAATTGAGTTTGTCACCGAATTCACAGGCTTTTCACAATCGCTTGATGACACTTGATCTGGTTGCATTGCTTCCGTGGTTGCTATTAAAAGTCTAGAGCTAGTGCACAAAATCATTTATATTTTTGACTGGTCATTTTACTTGCTTACAGGAAATTGTGCAATACAAATTAAATAGCGTTTTTACAAACTACAGAGAATTTGCATGTTTACTATTTTGTAAAAAAAAATGGCGAAAGCAGAAGACCTGTCGTCCGGCTTCCCACGTATGTGTAGACTCGCTCATCGGCTGAATTTTTGGTTTCTTGACTCTTTGACTTATTCTGTGGCTCATTTCTTCCCTGTTCTTAATTTTCTTGATTTTTAAGAATAAGAAGTAAAAAGGAGGAACATGTCTGCACGAATGGACATGTCGTCTCATCGTCTTCTTATTATCAGCAGACTCACCAAAATTAGCAAATTCCTATTTGGCTCTGTGGCTTTATTATCTCCCTCATATATTATTGCTATTCCCGTGTAAAATGTCAGACAGATTTGTCTGCCTTACTCATTACCACCACTCACCTCACCTTAATCTTTTTCTCGACTTACTTAAACAACTTAAAGATTTTTAAAACTGCTTGCTCAGAGAGCATGAAGAAATACCCAGACAATTTGGAAATAGTGAAAATGTAAATCCTGTTACTCTTTTTTTATAATTCAATGGTACCACAGTGCATTATGTTTGCATATAAAATTATCATGTAACCCAGACGGGATTACGAGTCCCAAAATCTTCAGCCTATTTTACTTGACATTTGCTTTACATGGAATGAATTTATATATCGAACTGTTCGTGACGATGCCATTCTTTCCTAAGGGAAAAAATCGGTTGCCAAATATGCCAACCCAAATTAATGAAATGAAAGATTAAATATGGACACGGGTCTAATGAATATGGAAAGAATATGAGCAAACTTGTCAGAATTTAAGACTCATTGAATGGGTAATTAAAGCTGAAAAGAGATTCCTGTCTGTCTGTAGTACTAGTAATATTCTTGCCTAGACGAATTAATCCGGTGGCTGCTTGTCGAGGTGTTTATTAATCAGTAGTTAATGAAATGAACGGTTACTTCATTGTTGATGTTACAATGCAGTACAAATGCCGCTGACTGTGGTTCCAAGTAAACAGGCATAATCCAATATGCTGATAACAGTTATTATTATTATAAATCTTTCTTCTTGGTTGATACAAGAGCACACTGATGATGGATGGGTAAATCATAATCGAGCACCGTTACGGCCTATCTTTTCACTTTATTCATGCATCTTCACCGTAGAGATCTTGACCATACTCGCTGATACTCTTTTTGTTTAAAACCGGAAAAATATGTTCTTGGCAGCGCTTTTTTTACTCGGTAAAGACTTGGACGTAGAGGAGATAATAGAATAGTCATTAATGAAATTTGATGACGGGCCATAGAAAATTGTTAGAAAAAGCTAACAACTTTGTTTTAGCTCACTCCGTCAACTTGGCGGACAGCCACAGCAACGTAACACAATAGCTTTTCATTTATTAATGGTATTTCATATGCTGTGAAGTATTTTCATTCATTTTTCATTAGATTGCATGACTCGGTCCAATCAATCGGAACAACAGCAACTACGAAAATTATATGAAGAAACCTGCTAATTTAGGGAAGAGGAAAAAATATAATATAGCTTGATATAACGTTGTTGTTGAACTATTCCCTGTTTCGTTAATTAAGTGATCACAAGAAGAGAAGTCCAAATCGAAAACTCTATACAGCAGCCTTTGTATGATTTATGCATGCATGCGTTAGCTAATACAAATTTCTCAGATTTTTTTCCCTCTGCCTCACGTGACAAGAGAAGTGACGCGACATCAAGATGGCATACCTATATGTCGATTGTCATCATCATTTGTATCGTCAATTACAAACAATCCGACTGGATTGGACTGGCAACTAATTAAGCAACATGACGGTGTGCAAAATTCGGCACCCCTTTCCTCTTCTCTCATGATGAAAACGTACATTTATAGTTTTCTGAGAAATCCACGTATTTCTTTCCTAGCAAAATAACAAGGCAAAAGCACAAGTTTACTGGCAATTTGTAAATTTTGGAACCGCACTCGGTAGCAAGGAATAAGAAATAGTATAAACAACTTAATTATAATGCAATTTGAGATGGTCACATAGTTCCTTTGTCGTGAGAGTCGAGGAGAAAAATATTTTTTATTGAATTGCAAAATAGGACAAATGCTTATTGCAACTGGAAAAAAATCGTAAGGTTTCCAGTGGTAGACATTGGTTATGCCTCTACTTTTGAAATTACTATAGTATCCTCATTTCTTGTTTGTGGATTTTGTAAGTTAATAATAATAGCATCTGCGTATGTGCATGTATGTCTGTATGTGTGACTAATTAACAAAATGGAGCTTTGCGTGCAATTATTTTATATCATTGTGTAGAATAAACTGCCTGTATTTACACTATGAGTCTTGCAGATCAATTACAAAATCAGCTTCATGACACGACCACGGTGAAAAAATTAATTGTTAGCCATTTTTCTTCCTGTCCATGTCACACGTTTTCCATTACATTTTTCGCTCGCTTCATCTCCAGAAAATATTGTTACGCTACAAGCCATACGTATAAATGTGGATGTAGTTAAATACATCGTAGCAGAAAAAAATCCTGATTTTGAAGATAAGATTTTTTACAACAATGGCTCGTTAAATTGCGAGAAAAAAACATCTTTGAATATTCTACGCTCACCGACATCACTCCGTTTTCACATTACAGAAATTGTTTTGCCAACAGTGCCACTATTATTTCCAGTTCAAGCTCCAAAAGTCTCCCTATCGTCTGCACAAATAAGACCCCAAGAATCTTACTCCCAAAATCATCCTCATCACCTCATCTTCATCATTATCGTTGTTTGATGATGGATAATCTTCAATCATTATTCTGCTCATATTTTTTACAACTTGTCTTGTTTGTTTTCATTACGCCGTTTCATCGCACCTTTTTAACATTTCTGCTGATTGTCCATCTCTAACTAAACGTTTCCTCCCTAAAAACTATTTTGCCTCCGCTTGCTTCACTTTCGCTTGTACTACTTTCTATACGTCTACTTATTTTTACGACCCGCTGCAAAACAAACATTCCGTCAAAAAACAACCACGTACTTAAGCAATGCTATTTTTCGAAGAAAGAAACAGTATGATGAGTTTTTATAGTCGGATTCAAGGTCTGATTACTACCACCGCGCCGCGGCAATTATATTGCATATTATTTAGTGAATTTGGCAGACTAGACGTACTTTTGCACAACATTTCGCCACCACCATCTTCCCTTAAAAGCTTCATCAGCATGCTCAGGATTTGATGGAGACAAGGCTGATTGACGGAACTCTCTGTTTTCTCGTTTTCTGCTCTCAAACTGATAGTTAAGCCTTAACAGAAGAACACCAACGGCAGCCTGCTGCATGCCATTTTCAAAAGTGTAATGAATCCTCAGAAAGTGAATGAGCGAAACAACTAACAATTCGACTATCATCATCATCATAATCATCACCAGGTTTTACCTTATAGCGTCGTCGTCGTCACGGTTATATGTTGTATTAGACGCTGTCTTTTTACCCTTTAAAAAATAAAATTCTTCATGACGATGATAAAAATAATAGTAGTAATAATAATGTGTACTGCTAAATGGGAATAGTACAAGATACTCTCGTATTTTACTCTGACACGTCCTCCTAAGGAACGTTCAAACATGATACTACAAGAACGGTGATCTGGTGATGCAATCAAGCGTTCTTGTAAGAAACGCTGCTGCTGCGCTGCTATGCAACGGACTAGCATAAAAATCTGAAAGAACATGGGAAGGTAGGCACCAGCATCGCCGCCACACAGAATGGGAATAAAGCGCTACGTACCTATAGTGCACTTTCTTTTCTTTGAAAAAATACAAAATGGCAGGAGTAACGTGTAATTATAACAATATATTATGTTGACGACCGGGATGACAACGTAAAGAATGCAAGCGCATGTACCCAGAGAAAAAACAGCAAGTTTATTATACACGTAACTTGTATACACTCAAAACACAACGACAATAAAAAACGGTAAGTTACCATTACCCTCTCTACAAAGTTAAGTAAGGCTATAATAATAATAATACTAAACTAATAAGCGACTGCTATAGAAATGGTAACGGGCGTGCAGATTTTTTTTTTGTGCAGAATAATTTTACAATCTGTGCAGCAGCGGCAAAAATGTAATATTCACCGGAGACGGCATTATCCTTATCGTCATCAGTATCAGCATCACACTCCACCACACCGGCTTATGTGATGGCCTCAAGAGATAAATGGAAAGAGAAAATTAAGGAGAGCTTTTGTTCCCTGCTGGTTTTAATTCTGATGGATGATGTGAGTACCGACCGGGGGGATACCGGAGAATTTGTGAAGCAAACCATTGTTATTGCACTGGGAGATAATTTATAGTAAAGTCTGCTGGTACAACAGAAAGTAAAAATTTTCAAAGTTATATATGCTCATACATGTATGTAATAGATTGTACGAAACTTGTGATATATCCTGGACGAATAACAGAGAATGCGCTTTTCAAAATTTAGAATCCATTGCTCTCAAATATAATTATAATTGTTTTGTTGCTGTTGCTGTGCTCTCAATTCTGCATTAGTTTCGGATGATTTGCCAAACAAAAAGTTATTTACTATTATGAGTATTTTACTTTTAATGTGAAGCGACCAAGATGGTGACGACGAAGAAATATATTATGTAGCACTCACTTATTCACTTGTTGAAACCAATGTGAACATTGAAAAAAACCACTTTTGCCATCATGTAATAAAAATAATAATACATATAGTAATCTATAATGGTATGCAAAACTCATTATGGGAGGGAGAGAGAGGAACACTAGAAGAATATTTAATGATAGGTGTTCATTTCATTACTAACTAAATTGCTAACTCTTGCTACCTCTCTACTTACTTGATATTGCTTTTACATATTTTTTGTACGCAAAATGAACCAATTCTTTATGAAGATAGATGGAAATTAGAAAAATGTGATGTGAGACGTTTTCTGATCTGTTGATCCAATAATCCACTCCATACACACTATTCTAACGATTAGGTATACTCGCAAAGAGAGCAAAAAGTAAATACCATGGTAACAATACATTCATGGTGGCAGCAATTTAGTTGGCTGGTTTTCGTATAACACGTACATTTCGTACAACATATTATGATGATGATGGTCAATGGTCAAGCTGAAGAAAAAATATATTTATGGAGACTAGGAACATGCATGAAAACATGAAATGTTGAAAGCGAGTATGTACTGCTCTTTTGGAATAAACAACTTTTTAAAGGGTTTTAAAATCTGAGGAATGTACGTGAGTGTGAAGTGAGTGCAGAAAGATTGCCCGTGGACGATGATGGTTGGCTACCTATTGAAACAAATATAACAGAAATGCATAAAAATGCTGGCTGACACCCTTCGTTAGCTTTCAAACAGTAATGTCACCACACCAGTAGATCCATCTATTCTTCATCCCCACGTGTGTAGCATAACAGGTAGGTAGAATATGCAAGTATGCCAGAGCAACATGTTGCCCATTTTATTGAAGAAAATGAGAATTTAAGTAAATGAAATGTTTAGAAGATTATTTTCTCAATTTGTGCAATTTATTTTGTTAATGTGTCACTGTAAACGATGAAGTAAACGAAAGCTTAATGCTTTTATGTCCATTTTTAGACAGTTCAACTGTTCTACACTCACATTTATCTTACGGTTATGGCAAGCAACTATTGCGGTAGTCGGTAGTTTTGCGAACTTCTCGTTAAACGTACGTAGCAGAGAGGTGGAGAGATTGATTACAATTACATACTGTTATTGTTGTATGGGCATTGTAAAAATGTAAAGTTTGACTGAATGAATGTGAGCTACTTGAGAGTGACAGAATGGGGAATAGAATGCGGAGTAATGTGATAGCACAACAATAAAAAATGACTGACGGAGTGTTTTCGATACTCCAACTTCACTAGTGTATCTAATGCACATTTTTATGAAAAGAATAAAATAACAGTCTATTTTGTGGTTTTATTGTTGTTTTGGTTACATGTTCCGACTACGCACGGTACCGTACACACAAAGTCCGACTAACACAATGATATTATTGACAATTCATTCTGCTGCTGCTGGTAGTGGTTGGTAGCGGTTAGTTTGCAAAAGAGTTATTACCAATATTTGCAAATAAGGGAAAACATTGTGACGTAATCCAACCAGAAAGACAGGCAGAGAAATGGCAATAATGGCATGTGTTTCAAATTAAAAAGGTAAACAGAAAAAGAACGTTAAGTAAGCGAACCACTTTAAAGTGTTAGAAGACACTTTGCTGAAGATCAAAAAACAAACGGCGACGGCAGTATATAGTAAAGTTGAAGCGATGATAATATGATGCAAAAAAAAATTAAAATATCTCTGCAAAGATTATACTTATGCGTGTGTGAGGAATAGGGTGGTGCAATTTTTCGCAAAAAAGGCTGGCAAAATTAAATGTGTCAATATTAGGAGTTTGCTTTTCGTGCTGTTTATTTGCTTTTTACTAATTTATGGAAATTGAAAGGATGCAACTTGGTTTATTAGCATTTCCCTGAACCCCATTAGTTTTGACTTCTGGATTTACTATTCAGTGCCCAAGACATAGTCAAGTATGTTCATTTACATTGCTACGTCACAAAACAAATTAGTAGGAAAGCAATACTTTGTCATTGTCATTTTGCTTCCACTGCCAACAAAATGCTTTATAAACAAACACGGACAGACCTTTACAAGCCTCTTTGTCGCTATGCAACTAAGAAAATGTCATACAAAAAGCGATGGCTTTTTTCTTTGAAAAAATCATGTTTGCATTTCAGCTTGTGTGAACAACATACCACGCTTACCACTAAGACCAACTAAGCCACCACCATCATCACCACACCGTTAATTAGATAATTACACAGTGTGAGAACGACGATGACGATTGTGAGATTTTTGCATAATATTATTATTCCCGTACCCAAATGCCTTATCCACGTAGGTACTAACAAAACTACCAAGTTTTCTACCAAGTCACCAGAATACCTAATCTTAACTCAAGTGCAGCGTCACTAGTAGTCGCTACATAATACATACAACTATGAAAACGTAGATAATGTCAGCAAGATGAAATATCCAAAAAAATACAACTCGCTGTTTTCTTCTGTTATTAACTATCGGATTCGTTGTAAACGGATTTAAGATAGTTAATGCGATCACCTGCCCGTCTGTGTGTCTGTGTGT